>JAQIUQ010006549.1:0-215000 GCA_030378365.1 Hybognathus amarus
AGATATTGAGACTCACGTAGCATTTATGCCATTGTAAATATCTCAATATCTCAGCTCTGTATGCCATTATAAATATCTAAATATCTCAGCTCTGGAAGGGTCTAGAGCCTCCATTTTTGCACTCAGATCTAAAGTCCCATGGCCCTCTATCAGAATCCAGAGTTTCAAGAAAATCAAAATTCTGATCCTCAAAACGACACAGTGTTACCCCTTACGTCTTTTTTTTTGGGTCAAAATTTTGATTTTCTCTTGAAACTTGGATTCTGATAGAGGGCCATGGGACTTAGATCTGAGTGCAAAAATGAAGGCTCTAGACCTTCCAGAGCTGAGATATTGAGATTTCACGTAGCATTTATGCCATCTAAAATATCTCAATATCTCAGCTCTGTATGCCATTATAAATATCTAAATATCTCAGCTCTGGAAGGGTCTAGAGCCTCCATTTTTGCACTCAGATCTAAGTCCCATGGCCCTCTATCAGAATCCAGAGTTTCAAGAAAATCAAAATTTTGACCCGAAAAAAAAACGTAAGGGGTACCACTGTCGCTTTTTTTTTTTGGGTCAAAATTTTGATTTTCTTGAAACTCTGGATTCTGATAGAGGGCCATGTGACTTAGATGTGAGTGCAAAAATGGAGGCTCAAGACCTTCCAGAGCTAAGATATATTGAGATTTCACGTAGCATTTATGCCATTGTAAATATCTCAATATCTCAGCTCTGTATGCCATTATAAATATCTAAATATCTCAGCTCTGGAAGGATCTAGAGCCTCCATTTTTGCACTCAGATCTAAGTCCCATGGCCCTCTATCAGAATCCAGAGTTTCAAGAAAATCAAAAATTTCTGACCCGAAAAAAAACGTAAGGGGTACCACCTGTCGTTTTTTGGGGGGTCAAAATTTTGAGTTTCTCTGATCTTCTTGAAACTCTGGATTCTGATAGAGGGCCATGAAACTTAGACCAGAGTGCAAAATGGAGGCTCTAGACCCTTCCAGAGCTGAGATATTGAGATTTTTATAATGGCATAAATGCTACATGGGATCTTAATATTTCAGCTCTGGAAGGGTCTAGAGCCTCCATTTTTGCACTCAGGTCTAAATCTCATGGCCCTCTATCAGAATCCAGAGTTTTGAGAAGGTTGAAGAAACTTATTTTTTTTTGCACCAAAAAAAAACATAAGGGGTACCACTGTCATTTTTTTGGGGGTCAAAATTTTGAGTTTCTCTGATCTTCTTGAAACTCTGGATTCTGATAGAGGGCCATGAAACTTAGACCAGAGTGCAAAAATGGAGGCTCTAGACCCTTCCAGAGCTGAGATATTGAGATTTTTATAATGGCATAAATGCTACATGGGATCTTAATATTTCAGCTCTGGAAGGGTCTAGAGCCTCCATTTTTGCACTCAGGTCTAAATCTCATGGCCCTCTATCAGAATCCAGAGTTTTGAGAAGCAACTACACGTCGCGATGACGCGGATCGCAAGATCTGTGATTGGTCGGCTTGGTAGCATCGCGTTTCCTCCCATGTATTTCCGGCGTGTTCTTTTACACCGACCGCCATTTTGAAATTCTGAGTACAGCGAACGAAAGAAACATGGAAATGGACCAAGTGATTGAGCGTTTGGTTGAAGAGGTGAGGAAATACAGCCATATGTATGACTTCTGCCGAATACAAAGACTGCCAGATGGCAGGGATTTCCTCCAACGTCGGGTTGGACGTAGCGGATTGTATGAAGAGATGGAAGAACACTCGAGACAAGTACGTTCGCCTCCGTAAAAAACTTGCCACAAAGAGCGGGGATCCAGGAGGAAAAAAGTCCCGGCGTTTTATTTTTTCCTGTCTTGGCTGGCACCTCATGTGAAACACCGGTTTACGGAGTCAAACTTTGACGATAAGGTAAGTAATGCACGTCCTTTGTGAACCTCTGTTGTGTTTAGGTTAGCTAACTTAACTAGCTATGCTAATGGAGTATTAATTTGTGCGACAATAATGTCTCTGTGAAAAAAAAATTAAAAGGTTGTAATTATATATGTAATGGGTTGTATTTTTATTATATGAAATAGATTGTTATTATATCTGGCTTACAGATAATGCAAACAAAACAATGTAGCGTTTGCAATGTAGGAATAGGCAGTATCCCTACAAAGGCAAAGTTCAGTAACTTCACAAACAAAGAAACGGAGATAAAGGCCTTTAAAGTTTTTATACCAGCCAGTCAAACATGTTATGGATAGATTTTGTGGTAATGCATCTCCAAAACGGGACATAATTTAACCCAGATATTTTTTCACAAGACAGAACGCATGTCATAAAAGCCCATTACTAGTCTTAACTCATTTTTGACCAAATGTGTAGTTTCTGCGCTTTGCCTTTGAAGGGCAGCATAGCTCTGTGAATTAACACTGAATGCATCAGCTTATATATATGAAGAGTTCAGATGCAAAAGCCTCTAAGTGCCATTTGAAATTTTCTTCTAAAATGATCATTCTTATCAAGCTTGTATATTTAAGTTCAGTAATTTCACTTAAATGGCAATGAAGATTACCTATTAATTGTCATTTAAGTGAAATTACTGAACTTAAATATACAAGCTTGATAAAAATGGTCATTTTAGAAGATAATTTCAAATGGCACTTAGAGGCTTTTGCATCTGAACTCTTTATATATATATTTGCTATTTCTTTCATAATCACAGGATGGGAGCGATTCAAGCTCAAACTCCGCTGGTTCGGCTGTTGAGAGACCTCCAGACAACGATGAGCAACTACAAAGTTGTAGCCCCCATCGCCAGCCAAGTCCACTGTCCATCCAGCCATCTCTTCCGTCCCCCAGCCATCGCCGATGACCCCCAGTCCAAGGATGGCACAAAAAAGGATATGCTGCGAAGGGTGCCTGAGGAGCACAGGGCACATGCAGTGTTTGACGTGTCCAAGGTCCTGTTTGAGTGGCAGCAGAAGAAATAGACAATTGTGCTTACTTCTACAAGATTGCACCTTTTAATTTTCTGCACTTTCTGTATATAGTTTGAATATTTTAGTAATTTAAGTACATTTGAGTATAGTTTGCACTTTTGCATATATTCATATTTAGCTTATTTGCACCTGTTTGTGTTGTTTATATCATTTGCACATTTTTGTACATAGTTAGCACTTTATTATATTGTATCTGTTTGCACCAATTTTTGCAGGTTATAGTTTTCACCTTTTGTGTTTTCTCTTGTGTTTCTATTCGTATTATTAATAATTGAAGATCATTGCACCTTAATAAGTTGCACTATTTTGTTTATAGTTTGCACTTTATTTAAAAAAAGTCTGTTCCTGCTGTTTGCACATTGTATTGTGCAGGTTACTGTAAATAAAGATAAAAGTATAATTTGCCCATTTGTGTGTGTTTACTCTTTTGCATCTATTTGTAATATAAATAATTTTAGACCGTTGCACAATCTTATACATAGTTTGCCCTAAAAAATATATATATTCCTGCTGTTTTCACATTATATAGTGCAGGTTAATTTAAACGAAAGTAGAACACTGTACAACAACTTGAGTTTAAAACTGGTATTTATTAACAAGGTTCCATGTCATTTATAGGTGCATATATTTTACACCAGTGCAATTTACAGATCAAGTTCACCACTACACACTATTTAGCTTCTTTGCGTTGTTAATATCATTAGAATATTTTTGTATATAGTTTGCACTTTATATTGTGTCTTTGCACCAATTTCTGCAGGTTATAGTTTTCATCCTTTGTTTTCTCTTGTGCATATACAAGGTTTTCTACCTTGTTTATAGTTTGCACTTTTTATTTAAAACAGTCTGTTACTGCTGTTTGCACATTGTATTGTGCAGGTTACTGTAAATAAAGATAGAAGTATAATTTGCCCATTTGTGTGTGTTTACTCTTTCGCATCTATTTATAATATAAATAATTTTAGACCATTGCATCTTTACATGTTGCACAACCTTATATACAGTTTGTATAGTGCAGGTTACTGTAAACGATAGTAGAACAACACTGTACAACAACTTGAGTTTAAAACTGGTATTTATTTACAAGGTTCCATGTCATTTATAGGTGCATATATTTTACACCAGTACAATTTACAGATCAAGTTGACCATGGCACAATTCCGTGGGGTGATTGAAAGAAGGCCATCAGGTCATTTTATAATGGCGTAAATCTCATGGCCCTCTATCAGAATCCAGAGTTTTGAGAAGATTGGAGAAACTTATTTTTTCACACTAAAAAAAAAACATAAGGGGTACCACTGTCGTTTTTTTTTGGGGTCGAAATTTTTTGATTCTCTGATCTTCTTGAAACTCTGGATTCTGATAGAGGGCTATGAAACTTAGACCTGAGTGCAAAAATTGAGTCTCTTAGACCCTTCCAGAGCTGAGATATTGAGATCCCACGTAGCATTTTGCCATTATAAAAATCTCAATATCTCAGCTCTGGAAGGGTCTAGAGCCTCCATTTTTGCACTCAGCGTCTAAGTCTCATGGCCCTTTATCAGAATCCAGAGTTTCAAGAAGATCAGAAAAACTCAAAATTTCAACCCCCCAAAAAAACGACAGTGGTACCCCTTATGTTTTTTTTTTGGTGCAAAAAAAAAAGTTTCTCAAAACTCTGGATTCTGATAGAGGGCCATGAAACTTAGACCTGAGTGCAAAAATTGAGTCTCTAGACCCTTCCAGAGCTGAAATATTAAGATCCCATGTAGCATTTTGCCATTATAAAAATCTCAATATCTCAGCTCTGGAAGGGTCTAGAGCCTTCATTTTTGCACTCAGGCTCTAAGTTTCATTGCCCTCTATCAGAATCCAGAGTTTCAAGAAGATCAGAAAAACTCAAAATTTCAACCCCCAAAAAAAACGACAGTGGTACCCCTTATGTTTTTTTTTTTGGTGCAAAAAAAAAAAAGTTTCTCAAAACTCTGGATTCTGATAGAGGGCCATGAAACTTAGACCTGAGTGCAAAAATGGAGGCTCTAGACCCTTCCAGAGCTGAGATATTGAGATTTTTATAATGGCATAAATGCTACGTGGGATCTTAATATTTCAGCTCTGGAAGGGTCAAATGCATTCTCAATCACCCGTCTGGCTCTGGAGTGATGCTAATTGTAGGTCTGCTTATCCATGGGCAGGTTCATCCCTATGTAGCAGAACAAAACAGAATAAATTGTAGAATTAATAATGCACCTGTGATCAGGAATATATACATATATGAATATACACAAAGTATTATAACATTAAATACATTTTGTTTGTGACATACCTGGAAAGGGACGCATGAGGTTGTTGTGTAGTGGGAATGCAGCATCACCAACTATCACATGTGGGATTTTGACTGCTGTTCCAGGAAGATTGGCTGGTGGGGACAGGTTCAGTTTGTATTCAAGAAGCCTAGAACCAAATCGGCTCTCCTTGAAGACACCACCATCACTTTCCCGTCCGTATCCCCCTACATCCACCATGGTGAAGCGATACCTGGCGTCACAAGTAGCCATCAGAACAATGGAGTGTGCGCCCTTGTAGTTGTAGTAGCCTAGTCGCTCCCGGCGTGCGGTGGTGCTTTTATGTTGACATGCTTTCCGTCGACGCTGCCAACACAGTTCGGGAAGTTCCACAGTCTCCAAAAATCAGCAGCAATATTTTCATTCAGCAATAATGCTTTCCACAAAGACTTGCATACCTCGGACACAATCGAATCTACCGGCCGACATTCGGAAATATCTGAAGTGCATTTCCTCGTCCATGTCTCTCAGTGGCCGGACACGCACAGAAAATTCACCCTCCTTCTGCCTCGACCGGTTCACGGGCCGCACGTACCATCTCCTCCGACGAGCTCCAACTCCAACATGATCCGCACTCTTTCAGTCGCCATTGCTTGTAGTAACCTAAACAAAACAGCCGCGAGGAATTATCTAAACACAGTGGGACATTAAAACCCTCCGCCGCCAACTAGCGTTTTGGCGCGGTACTGCAGAGCAACGCAGACCTAAACGCAGAAGTATAAATTGGCCTTAAAGAAGATCAGAGAAACTCAAAATTTCAAACCCCCCCCAAAAAACGACAGGGGTAACACTGTCGTTTTTTTGGGGGGATGAAAAATTTTGTTTCTCAAATCTTCTTGAAACTCTGGATTCTGATAGAGGGCCATGGGACTAAGACCTGAGTGCAAAAATGGAGGCTCTAGACCCTTCCAGAGCTGAGATATTGAGATATTTACAATGGCATAAATGCTACGTGAAATCTCAATATCTCAGCTCTGGAAGGGTCTAGAGCCTCCATTTTTGCACTCAGATCTAAGTCCCATGGCCCTCTATCAGAATCCAGAGTTTCAAGAAAATCAAAATTTTGACCCGAAAAAAAACGTACAGTGGTACCCCTTACGTTTTTTTTTCGGGTCAAAATTTTGATTTTCTTGAAACTCTGGATTCTGATAGAGGGCCATGGGACTTAGATCTGAGTGCAAAAATGGAGGCTCTAGACACCTTCCAGAGCTGAGATATTGAGATTTCACGTAGCATTTATGCCATTGTAAATATCTCAATACTCAGCTCTGTATGCCATTATAAATATCTAAATACTCAGCTCTGGAAGGGTCTAGAGCCTCCATTTTTGCACTCAGATCTAAGTCCCATGGCCCTCTATCAGAATCCAGAGTTTCAAGAAAATCAAAATTTTGACCCGAAAAAAAATCGAAGGGGTACCACTGTCGTTTTTTTTTCGGGTCAAAATTTTGATTTTCTTGAAACTCTGGATTCTGATAGAGGGCCATGGGACTTAGATCTGAGTGCAAAAATGGAGGCTCTAGACCCTTCCAGAGCTGAGATATTGAGATTTCACGTAGCATTTATGCCATTGTAAAGATCTCAATATCTCAGCTCTGTATGCCATTATAAATATCTAAATATCTCAGCTCTGGAAGGGTCTAGAGCCTCCATTTTTGCACTCAGATCTAAGTCCCATGGCCCTCTATCAGAATCCAGAGTTTCAAGAAAATCAAAATTTTGACCCGAAAAAAAAACGACAGTGGTACCCCTTACGTTTTTTTTTCGGGTCAAAATTTTGATTTTCTTGAAACTCTGGATTCTGATAGAGGGCCATGGGACTTAGATCTGAGTGCAAAAATGGAGGCTCAGACCTTCCAGAGCTGAGATATTGAGATTTCACGTAGCATTTATGCCATTGTAAATATCTCAATATCTCAGCTCTGTATGCCATTATAAATATCTCAATATCTCAGCTCTGGAAGGGTCTAGAGCCTCCATTTTTGCACTTAGATCTAAGTCCCATGGCCCTCTATCAGAATCCAGAGTTTCAAGAAAATCAAAATTTTGACCCGAAAAAAAAACGTAAGGGGTACCACTGTCGTTTTTTTTTTGGGTCAAAATTTTGATTTTCTTGAAACTCTGGATTCTGATAGAGGGCCATGGGACTTAGATCTGAGTGCAAAAATGGAGGCTCTAGACCCTTCCAGAGCTGAGATATTGAGATATTTATAATGGCATACAGAGCTGAGATATTGAGATATTTACAATGGCATAAATGCTACGTGAAATCTCAATATCTCAGCTCTGGAAGGGTCTAGAGCCTCCATTTTTGCACTTAGATCTAAGTCACATGGCCCTCTATCAGAATTCAGAGTTTCAAGAAAATCAAAATTTCTGACCCAAAAAAAAACGTAAGGGGTACCACTGTCGTTTTTTTTTTGGGTCAAAATTTTGATTTTCTTGAAACTCTGGATTCTGATAGAGGGCCATGTGACTTAGATGTGAGTGCAAAAATGGAGGCTCTAGACCTTCCAGAGCTCAGATATTGAGATTTCACGTAGCATTTATGCCATTGTAAATATCTCAATATCTCAGCTCTGTATGCCATTATAAATATCTAAATATCTCAGCTCTGGAAGGGTCTAGAGCCTCCATTTTTGCACTCAGATCTAAGTCCCATGGCCCTCTATCAGAATCCAGAGTTTCAAGAAAATCAAAATTTTGACCCGAAAAAAAAACGACAGTGGTACCCCTTACGTTTTTTTTTTCGGGTCAAAATTTTGATTTTCTTGAAACTCTGGATTCTGATAGAGGGCCATGGGACTTAGATCTGAGTGCAAAAATGGAGGCTCTAGACCCTTCCAGAGCTGAGATATTTAGATATTTATAATGGCATACAGAGCTGAGATATTGAGATATTTACAATGGCATAAATGCTACGTGAGATCTCAATATCTCAGCTCTGCAAGGGTCTAGAGCCTCCATTTTTGCACTCAGATCTAAGTCACATGGCCCTCTATCAGAATCCAGAGTTTCAAGAAAATCAAAATTTTGACCCGAAAAAAAAACGTAAGGGGTACCACTGTCGTTTTTTTTTCGGGTCAAAATTTTGATTTTCTTGAAACTCTGGATTCTGAATAGAGGGCCATGTGACTTAGATCTGAGTGCAAAAATGGAGGCTCTAGACCTTCCAGAGCTGAGATATTGAGATTTCACGTAGCATTTATGCCATTGTAAATATCTCAATATCTCAGCTCTGTATGCCATTATAAATATCTAAATATCTCAGCTCTGGGAAGGGTCTAGAGCCTCCATTTTTGCACTCAGATCTAAGTCCCATGGCCCTCTATCAGAATCCAGAGTTTCAAGAAAATCAAAATTTTGACCCGAAAAAAAACGACAGTGGTACCCCTTACGTTTTTTTTTCGGGTCAAAATTTTGATTTTCTTGAAACTCTGGATTCTGATAGAGGGCCATGGGACTTAGATCTGAGTGCAAAAATGGAGGCTCTAGACCCTTCCAGAGCTGAGATATTGAGATTTCACGTAGCATTTATGCCATTATAAATATCTAAATATCTCAGCTCTGGAAGGGTCTAGAGCCTCCATTTTTGCACTCAGATCTAAGTCCCATGGCCCTCTATCAGAATCCAGAGTTTCAAGAAAATCAAAATTTTAGACCTCGAAAAAAAAACGTAAGGGGTACCACTGTCGATTTTTTTTTTTGGGTCAAAATTTTGATTTTCTTGAAACTCTGGATTCTGATAGAGGGCCATGGGACTTAGATCTGAGTGCAAAAATGGAGGCTCTAGACCCTTCCAGAGCTGAGATATTTGAGATTTCACGTAGCATTTATGCCATTGATAAATATCTAAATATCTCAGCTCTGGAAGGGTCTAGAGCCTCCATTTTTGCACTCAGATCTAAGTCCCATGGCCCTCTATCAGAATCCAGAGTTTCAAGAAAATCAAAATTTTGACCCCGAAAAAAAAAACGTAAGGGGTACCACTGTCGTTTTTTTTTTGGGTCAAAATTTTGATTTTCTTGAAACTCTGGATTCTGATAGAGGGCCATGGGACTTAGATCTGAGTGCAAAAATGGAGGCTCTAGACCCTTCCCAGAGCTGAGATATTGAGATATTTATAATGGCATACAGAGCTGAGATATTGAGATATTCTAAAATGGCATAAATGCTACGTGAAATCTCAATATCTCAGCTCTGGAAGGGTCTAGAGCCTCCATTTTTGCACTCAGATCTAAGTCACATGGCCCTCTATCAGAATCCAGAGTTTCAAGAAAATCAAAATTTTGACCCAAAAAAAAAGAACGTAAGGGGTACCACTGTCGTTTTTTTTTCAGGGTCAAAATTTTGATTTTCTTGAAACTCTGGATTCTGATAGAGGGCCATGTGACTTAGATGTGAGTGCAAAAATGGAGGCTCTAGACCCTTCCAGAGCTCAGATATTGAGATTTCACGTAGCATTTATGCCATTGTAAATATCTCAATATCTCAGCTCTGTATGCCATTATAAATATCTAAATATCTCAGCTCTGGAAGGGTCTAGAGCCTCCATTTTTGCACTCAGATCTAAGTCCCATGGCCCTCTATCAGGAATCCAGAGTTTCAAGAAAATCAAAATTTTGACCCGAAAAAAAAACGACAGTGTTACCCTTACGTTTTTTTTTCGGGTCAAAATTTTGATTTTCTTGAAACTCTGGATTCTGATAGAGGGCCATGGGACTTAGATCTGAGTGCAAAAATGGAGGCTCTAGACCCTTCCAGAGCTGAGATATTTAGATATTTATAATGGCATACAGAGCTGAGATATTGAGATATTTACAATGGCATAAATGCTACGTGAGATCTCAATATCTCAGCTCTGGAAGGGTCTAGAGCCTCCATTTTTGCACTCAGATCTAAGTTCCATGGCCCTCTATCAGAATCCAGAGTTTCAAGAAAATCAAAATTTTGACCCCGAAAAAAAAAAAACGTAGGGGTACCACTGTCGTTTTTTTTTCGGGTCAAAATTTTGATTTTCTTGAAACTCTGGATTCTGATAGAGGGCCATGTGACTTAGATCTGAGTGCAAAAATGGAGGCTCTAGACCCTTCCCAGAGCTGAGATATTGAGATTCACGTAGCAATTATGCCATTGTAAATATCTCAATATCCTCAGCTCTGTATGCCATTATAAATATCTAAATATCTCAGCTCTGGAAGGGTCTAGAGCCTCCATTTTTGCACTCAGATCTAAGTCCCATGGCCCTCTATCAGAATCCAGAGTTTCAAGAAAATCAAAATTTTGACCCCGAAAAAAAACGACAGTGGTACCCCTTACGTTTTATTTTTCGGGTCAAAATTTTGATTTCTTGAAACTCTGGATTCTGATAGAGGGCCATGGGACTTAGATCTGAGTGCAAAATGAAGGCTCTAGACCCTTCCAGAGCTGAGATATTGAGATTTCATGTAGCATTTATGCCATTGTAAATATCTCAATATCTCAGCTCTGTATGCCATTATAAATATCTAAATATCTCAGCTCTGGAAGGGTCTAGAGCCTCCATTTTTGCACTCAGATCTAAGTCCCATGGCCCTCTATCAGAATCCAGAGTTTCAAGAAAATCAAAATTTTGACCCGAAAAAAAAACGACAGTGGTACCCCTTACGTTTTTTTTTTCGGGTCAAAATTTTGATTTTCTTGAAACTCTGGATTCTGATAGAGGGCCATGGGACTTAGATCTGAGTGCAAAAATGGAGGCTCTAGACCCTTCCAGAGCTGAGATATTTAGATATTTATAATGGCATACAGAGCTGAGATATTGAGATATTTACAATGGCATAAATGCTACGTGAAGATCTCAATATCTCAGCTCTGGAAGGGTCTAGAGCCTCCATTTTGCACTCAGATCTAAGTCCCATGGCCCTCTATCAGAATCCAGAGTTTCAAGAAAATCAAAATTTTGACCCGAAAAAAAAACGTACAGGGGTACCACTGTACGTTTTTTTTTCGGGTCAAAATTTTGATTTTCTTGAAACTCTGGATTCTGATAGAGGGCCATGGGACTTAGATCTGAGTGCAAAAATGGAGGCTCTAGACCCTTCCAGAGCTGAGATATTTAGATATTTATAATGGCATACAGAGCTGAGATATTGAGATATTTACAATGGCATAAATGCTACGTGAAATCTCAATATCTCAGCTCTGGAAGGGTCTAGAGCCTCCATTTTTGCACTCAGATCTAAGTCACATGGCCCTCTATCAGAATCCAGAGTTTCAAGAAAATCAAAATTTTGACCCGAAAAAAAAAACGTAAGGGGTACCACTGTCGTTTTTTTTTTCGGGTCAAAATTTTGATTTTCTTGAAACTCTGGATTCTGATAGAGGGCCATGTGACTTAGATCTGAGTGCAAAAATGGAGGCTCTAGACCTTCCAGAGCTGAGATATTGAGATTTCACGTAGCATTTATGCCATTGTAAATATCTCAATACTCAGCTCTGTATGCCATTATAAATATCTAAATACTCAGCTCTGGAAGGGTCTAGAGCCTCCATTTTTGCACTCAGATCTAAGTCCCATGGCCCTCTATCAGAATCCAGAGTTTCAAGAAAATCAAAATTTCGACCTCGAAAAAAAACGTACAGTGGTACCACTGTACGTTTTTTTTTCGGGTCAAAATTTTGATTTTCTTGAAACTCTGGATTCTGATAGAGGGCCATGGGACTTAGATCTGAGTGCAAAATGGAGGCTCTAGACCCTTCCAGAGCTGAGATATTTAGATATTTATAATGGCATACAGAGCTGAGATATTGAGATATTTACAATGGCATAAATGCTACGTGAAATCTCAATATCTCAGCTCTGGAAGGGTCTAGAGCCTCCATTTTTGCACTCAGATCTAAGTCCCATGGCCCTCTATCAGAATCCAGAGTTTCAAGAAAATCAAAATTTTGACCCGAAAAAAAAACGTAAGGGGTACCACTGTCGTTTTTTTTTCGGGTCAAAATTTTGATTTTCTTGAAACTCTGGATTCTGATAGAGGGCCATGGGACTTAGATCTGAGTGCAAAAAATGGAGGCTCAATATCTTCCAGAGCTGAGATATTGAGATTTCACGTAGCATTTATGCCATTGTAAATATCTCAATATCTCAGCTCTGTATGCCATTATAAATATCTAAATATCTCAGCTCTGGAAGGGTCTAGAGCCTCCATTTTTGCACTCAGATCTAAAGTCCATGGCCCTCTATTCAGAATCCAGAGTTTCAAGAAAATCAAAATTTTGACCCCGAAAAAAAAACGACAGTGGTACCCCTTACGTTTTTTTTCGGGTCAAAATTTTGATTTTCTTGAAAACTCTGGATTCTGATAGAGGGCCATGGGACTTAGATCTGAGTGCAAAATATGGAGGCTCATAGTGCCTTCGAGATGCTGGATATTGAAGATTTCACGTAGCATTTATGCCATTAGAAGATCCTAGACTCAGCTTGGGAAGGGTCTGTCCACTTTGGGATGAGATGATAGTTTCAATAAAATCAAAATACTTTGACCCTCAAAATTACAGCTTAGTTTTTTTTTGGGTTAAAAATTCTGATTTTTTTAGTTTTTTCTTGGATTTTGAACATAGGCCATGGACTATCTCTAGCTAAATCAAGGCCTCACAATCTTTTGACAAGCTGAGAAGCACATTGACATTTATGAGTATTATGCCATGCATCCAACATCTACACCCAGCTTGGTATGTGATCAAGAAACATTTAATAATCTCAGCTTGGAAGGGTCTTGCATCTTTGCACTTATATTTAGTTCATGGCCTTTATTCAATTCATATAATCAAATAAAGTTCAAAAAATCAAATCCTTGAGAAAAAAGACAGCAGTGGTACCCCTTACGTTTTTTTTTCGGGTCAAAATTTTGATTTTCTTGAAACTCTGGATTCTGATAGAGGGCCATGGGACTTAGATCTGAGTGCAAAATGGAGGCTCTAGACCCTTCCAGAGCTGAGATATTTAGATATTTATAATGGCATACAGAGCTGAGATATTGAGATATTTACAATGGCATAAATGCTACGTGAGATCTCATATCTCAGCTCTGGAAGGGTCTAGAGCCTTCATTTTTGCACTCAGATCTAAGTCCCATGGCCCTCATCAGAATCCAGAGTTTCAAGAAAATCAAACTCCACCTCAAAAAAAACGACAGTGGTACCCCTCACGTTTTTTTTTTCGGGTCAAAATTTTGATTTTCTTGAAACTCTGGATTCTGATAGAGGGCCATGGGACTTAGATCTGAGTGCAAAAATGGAGGCTCTAGACCCTTCCAGAGCTGAGATATTAAGATATTTACTAATGGCATACAGAGCTGAGATATCTGAGATATTTACAATGGCATAAATGCTACGTGAATATCTCAATATCTCAGCTCTGGAAGGGTCTAGAGCCTCCATTTTTGCACTCAGATCTAAGTCCCATGGCCCTCTATCAGAATCCAGAGTTTCAAGAAAATCAAAATTTCACCCCGAAAAAAAAACGACAGTGGTACCACTGTACGTTTTTTTTTCGGGTCAAAATTTTGATTTTCTTGAAACTCTGGATTCTGATAGAGGGCCATGGGACTTAGATCTGAGTGCAAAAATGGAGGCTCTAGACCCTTCCAGAGCTGAGATATTGAGATATTTATAATGGCATACAGAGCTGAGATATTGAGATATTTACAATGGCATAAATGCTACGTGAAATCTCAATATCTCAGCTCTGGAAGGGTCTAGAGCCTCCATTTTTGCACTCAGATCTAAGTCCCATGGCCCTCTATCAGAATCCAGAGTTTCAAGAAAATCAAAATTTTGACCCGAAAAAAAAACGAAAGGGTACCCACTGTACGTTTTTTTTTCGGGTCAAAATTTTGATTTTCTTGAAACTCTGGATTCTGATAGAGGGCCATGGGACTTAGATCTGAGTGCAAAAATGGAGGCTCTAGACCCTTCCAGAGCTGAGATATTGAGATTTCACGTAGCATTTATGCCATTGTAAATATCTCAATATCTCAGCTTGTATGCCATTATAAATATCTAAATATCTCAGCTCTGGAAGGGTCTAGAGCCTCCATTTTTGCACTCAGATTAAGTCCCATGGCCCTCTATCAGAATCCAGAGTTTCAAGAAAATCAAAATTTTGACCCGAAAAAAAAACGTAAGTGGTACCACTGTCGTTTTTTTTTCGGGTCAAAATTTTGATTTTCTTGAAACTCTGGATTCTGATAGAGGGCCATGGGACTTAGATCTGAGTGCAAAAATGGAGGCTCTAGACCCTTCCAGAGCTGAGATATTGAGATTTCACGTAGCATTTATGCCATTGTAAATATCTCAATATCTCAGCTCTGTATGCCATTATAAATATCTAAATATCTCAGCTCTGGAAGGGTCTAGAGCCTCCATTTTTGCACTCAGATCTAAGTCCCATGGCCCTCTATCAGAATCCAGAGTTTCAAGAAAATCAAAATTTTGACCCGAAAAAAAAACGACAGTGGTACCACTGTACGTTTTTTTTTTCGGGTCAAAATTTTGATTTTCTTGAAACTCTGGATTCTGATAGAGGGCCATGGGACTTAGATCTGAGTGCAAAAATGGAGGCTCTAGACCCTTCCAGAGCTGAGATATTTAGAATATTTATAATGGCATACAGAGCTGAGATATTGAGATATTTACAATGGCATAAATGCTACGTGAAATCTCAATATCTCAGCTCTGGAAGGGTCTAGAGCCTCCATTTTTGCACTCAGATCTAAGTCCCATGGCCCTCTATCAGAATCCAGAGTTTCAAGAAAATCAAAATTTTGACCCCGAAAAAAAAACGAAGGGGTACCACTGTCGTTTTTTTTTCGGGTCAAAATTTTGATTTTCTTGAAACTCTGGATTCTGATAGAGGGCCATGGGACTTAGATCTGAGTGCAAAAATGGAGGCTCTAGACCCTTCCAGAGCTGAGATATTTAGATATTTATAATGGCATATAGAGCTGAGATATTGAGATATTTACAATGGCATAAATGCTACGTGAAATCTCAATATCTCAGCTCTGGAAGGGTCTAGAGCCTCCATTTTTGCACTCAGATCTAAGTCCCATGGCCCTCTATCAGAATCCAGAGTTTCAAGAAAATCAAAACTTTCCACCCAAAAAAAAAACGTAAGGGGTACCACTGTCGTTTTTTTTTCGGGTCAAAATTTTGATTTTCTTGAAAACTCTGGATTCTGATAGAGGGCCATGTGACTTAGATCTGAGTGCAAAAATGGAGGCTCTAGACCCTTCCAGAGCTGAGATATTGAGATATTCACGTAGCATTTATGCCATTGTAAATATCTCAATATTCTCAGCTCTGTATGCCATTATAAATATCTAAATATCTCAGCTCTGGAAGGGTCTAGAGCCTCCATTTTTGCACTTAGATCTAAGTCCCATGGCCCTCTATCAGAATTCAGAGTTTCAAGAAAATCAAAATTCTGACCCGAAAAAAATCGAAGGGGTACCACTGTCGTTTTTTTTCGGGTCAAAATTTTGATTTTCTTGAAACTCTGGATTCTGATAGAGGGCCATGGGACTTAGATCTGAGTGCAAAAATGGAGGCTCTAGACCCTTCCAGAGCTGAGATATTTAGATATTTATAATGGCATACAGACGCTGAGATATTGAGATATTTACAATGGCATAAATGCTACGTGAAATCTCAATATCTCAGCTCTGGAAGGGTCTAGAGCCTCCATTTTTGCACTCAGATCTAAGTCCCATGGCCCTCTATCAGAATCCAGAGTTTCAAGAAAATCAAAATTTTGACCCGAAAAAAAAACGAAGGGGTACCACTGTCGTTTTTTTTTCGGGTCAAAATTTTGATTTTCTTGAAACTCTGGATTCCGATAGAGGGCCATGGGACTTAGATCTGAGTGCAAAAATGGAGGCTCAGTACCTTCCAGAGCTGAGATATTGAGATTTCACGTAGCATTTATGCCATTGTAAATATCTCAATATCTCAGCTCTGTATGCCATTATAAATACTCTAAATATCTCAGCTCTGGAAGGGTCTAGAGCCTCCATTTTTGCACTCAGATTAAGTCCCATGGCCCTCTATCAGAATCCAGAGTTTCAAGAAAATCAAAATTTTGACCCGAAAAAAAAACGTAAGGGGTACCACTGTCGTTTTTTTTTCGGGTCAAAATTTTGATTTTCTTGAAACTCTGGATTCTGATAGAGGGCCATGGGACTTAGATCTGAGTGCAAAAATGGAGGCTCTAGACCCTTCCAGAGCTGAGATATTGAGATTTCACGTAGCATTTATGCCATTGTAAATATCTCAAATATCTCAGCTCTGTATGCCATTATAAATATCTAAATATCTCAGCTCTGGAAGGGTCTAGAGCCTCCATTTTTGCACTCAGATCTAAGTCCATGGCCCTCTATCAGAATCCAGAGTTTCAAGAAAATCAAAATTTTGACCCCGAAAAAAAAACGAAGGGGTACCACTGTCGTTTTTTTTTCGGGTCAAAATTTTGATTTTCTTGAAACTCTGGATTCTGATAGAGGGCCATGGGACTTAGATCTGAGTGCAAAAATGGAGGCTCTAGACCCTTCCAGAGCTGAGATATTGAGATTTCACGTAGCATTTATGCCATTGTAAATATCTCAATATCTCAGCTCTGTATGCCATTATAAATATCTAAATATCTCAGCTCTGGAAGGGTCTAGAGCCTCCATTTTTGCACTCAGATCTAAGTCCCATGGCCCTCTATCAGAATCCAGAGTTTCAAGAAAATCAAAATTTTGACCTCGAAAAAAAATCGTACAGGGGTACCACTGTACGTTTTTTTTTTCGGGTCAAAATTTTGATTTTCTTGAAACTCTGGATTCTGATAGAGGGCCATGGGACTTAGATCTGAGTGCAAAAATGGAGGCTCTAGACCCTTCCAGAGCTGAGATATTTAGATATTTATAATGGCATACAGAGCTGAGATATCTGAGATATTTACAATGGCATAAATGCTACGTGAAATCTCAATATCTCAGCTCTGGAAGGGTCTAGAGCCTCCATTTTTGCACTCAGATCTAAGTCCCATGGCCCTCTATCAGAATCCAGAGTTTCAAGAAAATCAAAATTTTGATCCCGAAAAAAAACGACAAGGGGTACCACTGTCGTTTTTTTTTCGGGTCAAAATTTTGATTTTCTTGAAACTCTGGATTCTGATAGAGGGCCATGGGACTTAGATCTGAGTGCAAAAATGGAGGCTCTACACCTTCAGAGCTGAGATATTGAGATTTCACGTAGCATTTATGCCATTGTAAATATCTCAATATCTCAGCTCTGTATGCCATTATAAATATCTAAATATCTCAGCTCTGGAAGGGTCTAGAGCCTCCATTTTTGCACTCAGATCTAAGTCCCATGGCCCTCTATCAGAATCCAGAGTTTCAAGAAAATCAAAATTTCTACCCGAAAAAAAAACGTAAGGGGTACCACTGTCGTTTTTTTTTTGGGTCAAAATTTTGATTTTCTTGAAACTCTGGATTCTGATAGAGGGCCATGGGACTTAGATCTGAGTGCAAAAATGGAGGCTCTAGACCCTTCCAGAGCTGAGATATTGAGATTTCATGATAGCATTTATGCCATTGTAAATATCTCAATATCTCAGCTCTGTATGCCATTATAAATATCTCAATATCTCAGCTCTGGAAGGGTCTAGAGCCTCCATTTTTGCACTCAGATCTAAGTCACATGGCCCTCTATCAGAATCCAGAGTTTCAAGAAAATCAAAAATTTCTGACCCGAAAAAAAACGTAAGGGGTACCACTGTCGTTTTTTTTTCGGGTCAAAATTTTGATTTTCTTGAAACTCTGGATTCTGATAGAGGGCCATGGGACTTAGATCTGAGTGCAAAAATGGAGGCTCTAGACCCTTCCAGAGCTGAGATATTGAGATTTCACGTAGCATTTATGCCATTGTAAATATCTCAATATCTCAGCTCTGTATGCCATTATAAATATCTAAATATCTCAGCTCTGGAAGGGTCTAGAGCCTCCATTTTTGCACTCAGATCTAAGTCCCATGGCCCTCTATCAGAATCCAGAGTTTCAAGAAAATCAAAACTTTGACCCGAAAAAAAACGAAGGGGTACCACTGTCGTTTTTTTTTTTCGGGTCAAAATTTTGATTTTCTTGAAACTCTGGATTCTGATAGAGGGCCATGGGACTTAGATCTGAGTGCAAAAATGGAGGCTCTAGACCCTTCCAGAGCTGAGATATTTAGATATTTATAATGGCATACAGAGCTGAGATATTGAGATATTTACAATGGCATAAATGCTACGTGAAATCTCAATATCTCAGCTCTGGAAGGGTCTAGAGCCTCCATTTTTGCACTCAGATCTAAGTCCCATGGCCCTCTATCAGAATCCAGAGTTTCAAGAAAATCAAAATTTTGACCCGAAAAAAAACGTAAGGGGTACCACTGTCGTTTTTTTTTGGGTCAAAATTTTGATTTTCTTGAAACTCTGGATTCCTATAGAGGGCCATGGGACTTAGATCTGAGTGCAAAAATGGAGGCTCTAGACCCTTCCAGAGCTGAGATATTTAGATATTTATAATGGCATACAGAGCTGAGATATTGAGATATTTACAATGGCATAAATGCTACGTGAAATCTCAATATCTCAGCTCTGGAAGGGTCTAGAGCCTCCATTTTTGCACTCAGATCTAAGTCCCATGGCCCTCTATCAGAATCCAGAGTTTCAAGAAAATCAAAATTTTGACCCGAAAAAAAAACGAAGGGGTACCACTGTCGTTTTTTTTTCGGGTCAAAATTTTGATTTTCTTGAAACTCTGGATTCTGATAGAGGGCCATGTGACTTAGATCTGAGTGCAAAAATGGAGGCTCTAGACCTTCCAGAGCTGAGATATTGAATATTTCACGTAGCATTTATGCCATTGTAAATATCTCAATATCTCAGCTCTGTATGCCATTATAAATATCTAAATATCTCAGCTCTGGAAGGGTCTAGAGCCTCCATTTTTGCACTCAGATCTAAGTCCCATGGCCCTCTATCAGAATCCAGAGTTTCAAGAAAATCAAAATTTTGACCCGAAAAAAAACGTACAGGGGTACCCTGTACGTTTTTTTTTTCGGGTCAAAATTTTGATTTTCTTGAAACTCTGGATTCTGATAGAGGGCCATGGGACTTAGATCTGAGTGCAAAAATGGAGGCTCTAGACCCTTCCAGAGCTGAGATATTGAGATTTCACGCAGCATTTATGCCATTGAAATATCTCAATATCTCAGCTCTGTATGCCATTATAAATATCTAAATATCTCAGCTCTGGGAAGGGTCTAGAGCCTCCATTTTTGCACTCAGATCTAAGTCCCATGGCCCTCTATCAGAATCCAGAGTTTCAAGAAAATCAAAATTTTGACCCGAAAAAAAAACGTACAGGGGTACCACTGTACGTTTTTTTTTCGGGTCAAAATTTTGATTTTCTTGAAACTCTGGATTCTGATAGAGGGCCATGGGACTTAGATCTGAGTGCAAAAATGGAGGCTCTAGACCCTTCCAGAGCTGAGATATTTAGATATTTATAATGGCATACAGAGCTGAGATATTGAGATATTTACAATGGCATAAATGCTACGTGAAATCTCAATATCTCAGCTCTGGAAGGGTCTAGAGCCTCCATTTTTGCACTCAGATCTAAGTCACATGGCCCTCTATCAGAATCCAGAGTTTCAAGAAAATCAAAATTTTGACCCGAAAAAAAAACGTAAGGGGTACCACTGTCGTTTTTTTTTTCGGGTCAAAATTTTGATTTTCTTGAAACTCTGGATTCTGATAGAGGGCCATGTGACTTAGATCTGAGTGCAAAAATGGAGGCTCTAGACCTTCCAGAGCTGAGATATTGAGATTTCACGTAGCATTTATGCCATTGTAAATATCTCAATACTCAGCTCTGTATGCCATTATAAATATCTAAATACTCAGCTCTGGAAGGGTCTAGAGCCTCCATTTTTGCACTCAGATCTAAGTCCCATGGCCCTCTATCAGAATCCAGAGTTTCAAGAAAATCAAA
Organism: Hybognathus amarus; assembly: GCA_030378365.1. Lineage (NCBI taxonomy): Eukaryota > Metazoa > Chordata > Actinopteri > Cypriniformes > Leuciscidae > Hybognathus > Hybognathus amarus. Next base: position 20,370 of record JAQIUQ010006549.1, read on the forward strand.
ATTTTGACCCGAAAAAAAAACGTAAGTGGTACCACTGTACGTTTTTTTTTCGGGTCAAAATTTTGATTTTCTTGAAACTCTGGATTCTGATAGAGGGCCATGGGACTTAGATCTGAGTGCAAAAATGGAGGCTCTAGACCCTTCCAGAGCTGAGATATTTAGATATTTATAATGGCATACAGAGCTGAGATATTGAGATATTTACAATGGCATAAATGCTACGTGAAATCTCAATATCTCAGCTCTGGAAGGGTCTAGAGCCTCCATTTTTGCACTCAGATCTAAGTCCCATGGCCCTCTATCAGAATCCAGAGTTTCAAGAAAATCAAAATTTTGACCCGAAAAAAAAACGAAGGGGTACCACTGTCGTTTTTTTTTGGGTCAAAATTTTGATTTTCTTGAAACTCTGGATTCTGATAGAGGGCCATGTGACTTAGATCTGAGTGCAAAAATGGAGGCTCAGACCTTCCAGAGCTGAGATATTGAGATTTCACGTAGCATTTATGCCATTGTAAATATCTCAATATCTCAGCTCTGTATGCCATTATAAATATCTAAATACTCAGCTCTGGAAGGGTCTAGAGCCTCCATTTTTGCACTCAGATCTAAGTCCCATGGCCCTCTATCAGAATCCAGAGTTTCAAGAAAATCAAAATTTCGACCCGAAAAAAAAACGTAAGGGGTACCACTGTACGTTTTTTTTTTCGGGTCAAAATTTTGATTTTCTTGAAACTCTGGATTCTGATAGAGGGCCATGTGACTTAGATCTGAGTGCAAAAATGGAGGCTCTAGACCTTCCAGAGCTGAGATATTGAGATTTCACGTAGCATTTATGCCATTGTAAATATCTCAATATCTCAGCTCTGTATGCCATTATAAATATCTAAATATCTCAGCTCTGGAAGGGTCTAGAGCCTCCATTTTTGCACTCAGATCTAAGTCCCATGGCCCTCTATCAGAATCCAGAGTTTCAAGAAAATCAAAATTTCTACCCTCAAAAAAAACCGACAGTGGTACCCCTGTCGTTTTTTTTTCGGGTCAAAATTTTGATTTTCTTGAAACTCTGGATTCTGATAGAGGGCCATGGGACTTAGATCTGAGTGCAAAAATGGAGGCTCTAGACCCTTCCAGAGCTGAGATATTTAGATATTTATAATGGCATACATGCCATTGCTAAGATATCTGAGATATTTACAACTGGCATAAATGCTATTATAAAGATCTAAATATCTCAGCTCTGGAAGGGTCTAGAGCCTCCATTTTTGCACTCAGATTTAAGTCCCATGGCCCTCTATCAGAATCCAGAGTTTCAAGAAAATCAAAATTTTGACCCGAAAAAAAACTAAGGGGTACCACTGTACGCTTTTTTTTCGGGTCAAAATTTTGATTTTCTTGAAACTCTGGATTCTGATAGAGGGCCATGGGACTTAGATCTGAGTGCAAAAATGGAGGCTCTAGACCCTTCCAGAGCTGAGATATTGAGATATTTATAATGGCATATATGAGCTGAGATATTGAGATATTTACAATGGCATAAATGCTACGTGAAATCTCAATATCTCAGCTCTGGAAGGGTCTAGAGCCTCCATTTTTGCACTCAGATCTAAGTCCCATGGCCCTCTATCAGAATCCAGAGTTTCAAGAAAATCAAAATTTTGACCCGAAAAAAAACGACAGTGGTACCACTGTACGTTTTTTTTTTCGGGTCAAAATTTTGATTTTCTTGAAACTCTGGATTCTGATAGAGGGCCATGTGACTTAGATCTGAGTGCAAAAATGGAGGCTCTAGACCCTTCCAGAGCTGAGATATTGAGATTTCACGTAGCATTTATGCCATTGTAAATATCTCAATATCTCAGCTCTGTATGCCATTATAAATATCTAAATATCTCAGCTCTGGAAGGGTCTAGAGCCTCCATTTTTGCACTCAGATCTAAGTCCCATGGCCCTCTATCAGAATCCAGAGTTTCAAGAAAATCAAAATTTTGACCCCGAAAAAAAAACGAAGGGGTACCACTGTCGTTTTTTTTTTGGGTCAAAATTTTGATTTTCTTGAAACTCTGGATTCTGATAGAGGGCCATGGGACTTAGATCTGAGTGCAAAAATGGAGGCTCTAGACCCTTCCAGAGCTGAGATATTTAGATATTTATAATGGCATAGATAGCTGAGATATTGAGATATTTACAATGGCATAAATGCTACGTGAAATCTCAATATCTCAGCTCTGGAAGGGTCTAGAGCCTCCATTTTTGCACTCAGATTTAAGTCCCATGGCCCTCTATCAGAATCCAGAGTTTCAAGAAAATCAAAATTTTGACCCGAAAAAAAAACGTAAGTGGTACCACTGTCGTTTTTTTTTCGGGTCAAAATTTTGATTTTCTTGAAACTCTGGATTCTGATAGAGGGCCATGGGACTTAGATCTGAGTGCAAAAATGGAGGCTCTAGACCCTTCCAGAGCTGAGATATTGAGATTTCACGTAGCATTTATGCCATTGTAAATATCTCAATATCTCAGCTCTGTATGCCATTATAAATATCTAAATATCTCAGCTCTGGAAGGGTCTAGAGCCTCCATTTTTGCACTCAGATCTAAGTCCCATGGCCCTCTATCAGAATCCAGAGTTTCAAGAAAATCAAAATTTTGACCCGAAAAAAAACGGCAGGGGTACCCCTTACGTTTTTTTTTTCGGGTCAAAATTTTGATTTTCTTGAAACTCTGGATTCTGATAGAGGGCCATGGGACTTAGATCTGAGTGCAAAAATGGAGGCTCTAGACCCTTCCAGAGCTGAGATATTTGAGATATTCATAATGGCATTATGCAGAGCTGAGATATTGAGATATTTACAATGGCATAAATGCTATCGTGAAATCTCAATATCTCAGCTCTGGAAGGGTCTAGAGCCTCCATTTTTGCACTCAGATCTAAGTCACATGGCCCTCTATCAGAATCCAGAGTTTCAAGAAAATCAAAATTTTGACCTCGAAAAAAATCACAGGGGTACCACTGTACGTTTTTTTTCGGGTCAAAATTTTGATTTTCTTGAAACTCTGGATTCTGATAGAGGGCCATGGGACTTAGATCTGAGTGCAAAAATGGAGGCTCTAGACCCTTCCAGAGCTGAGATATTGAGATTTCATAGTAGCATTTATGCCAGTTGTAAATATCTCAGATATCTACAGCTGGCATGAATGCCATTATGAATATCTCAATATCTCAGCTCTGGAAGGGTCTAGAGCCTCCATTTCTGCACTCAGATCTAAGTCCCATGGCCCTCTATCAGAATCCAGAGTTTCAAGAAAATCAAAATTTCTACCTCGAAAAAAAAACGAAGGGGTACCACTGTCGTTTTTTTTTCGGGTCAAAATTTTGATTTTCTTGAAACTCTGGATTCTGATAGAGGGCCATGGGACTTAGATCTGAGTGCAAAAATGGAGGCTCTAGACCCTTCCAGAGCTGAGATATTTAGAATATTTATAATGGCATACAGAGCTGAGATATTGAGATATTTACAATGGCATAAATGCTACGTGAAATCTCAATATCTCAGCTCTGGAAGGGTCTAGAGCCTCCATTTTTGCACTCAGATCTAAGTCCCATGGCCCTCTATCAGAATCCAGAGTTTCAAGAAAATCAAAATTTTGACCCGAAAAAAAATCGACAGGGGTACCACTGTCGTTTTTTTTTCGGGTCAAAATTTTGATTTTCTTGAAACTCTGGATTCTGATAGAGGGCCATGGGACTTAGATCTGAGTGCAAAAATGGAGGCTCTAGACCCTTCCAGAGCTGAGATATTGAGATTTCACGTAGCATTTATGCCATTGTAAATATCTCAATATCTCAAGCTCTGTATGCCATTATAAATATCTAAATATCTCAGCTCTGGAAGGGTCTAGAGCCTCCATTTTTGCACTCAGATCTAAGTCCCATGGCCCTCTATCAGAATCCAGAGTTTCAAGAAAATCAAAATTTTGACCTCGAAAAAAAACGACAGTGGTACCACTTACGTTTTTTTTTTTGGGTCAAAATTTTGATTTTCTTGAAACTCTGGATTCTGATAGAGGGCCATGGGACTTAGATCTGAGTGCAAAAATGGAGGCTCTAGACCCTTCCAGAGCTGAGATATTTAGATATTTATAATGGCATATATGCCAGCTGAAATATTCAATATTTACAGCTGGCATGTATGCCATTATAAATATCTCAATATCTCAGCTCTGGAAGGGTCTAGAGCCTCCATTTTTGCACTCAGATCTAAGTCCCATGGCCCTCTATCAGAATCCAGAGTTTCAAGAAAATCAAAATTTTGACCCGAAAAAAAACGTAAGGGGTACCACTGTCGTTTTTTTTTTCGGGTCAAAATTTTGATTTTCTTGAAACTCTGGATTCTGATAGAGGGCCATGTGACTTAGATCTGAGTGCAAAAATGGAGGCTCTAGACCCTTCCAGAGCTGAGATATTGAGATTTCACGTAGCATTTATGCCATTGTAAATATCTCAATATCTCAGCTCTGTATGCCATTATAAATATCTAAATATCTCAGCTCTGGAAGGGTCTAGAGCCTCCATTTTTGCACTCAGATCTAAGTCCCATGGCCCTCTATCAGAATCCAGAGTTTCAAGAAAATCAAAATTTTGACCTCTAAAAAAAAAATCACAGTGGTACCCCTTACGTTTTTTTTTCGGGTCAAAATTTTGATTTTCTTGAAACTCTGGATTCTGATAGAGGGCCATGGGACTTAGATCTGAGTGCAAAAATGGAGGCTCTAGACCCTTCCAGAGCTGAGATATTGAGATTTCACGTAGCATTTATGCCATTGTAAATATCTCAATATTCTAGCTCTGTATGCCATTATAAATATCTAAATATCTCAGCTCTGGAAGGGTCTAGAGCCTCCATTTTTGCACTTAGATTAAGTCCCATGGCCCTCTATCAGAATCCAGAGTTTCAAGAAAATCAAAATTTTGACCCGAAAAAAAAACGTAAGGGGTACCACTGTCGTTTTTTTTTGGGTCAAAATTTTGATTTTCTTGAAACTCTGGATTCTGATAGAGGGCCATGGGACTTAGATCTGAGTGCAAAAATGGAGGCTCTAGACCCTTCCAGAGCTGAGATATTTAGATATTTATAATGGCATACAGAGCTGAGATATTGAGATATTTACAATGGCATAAATGCTACGTGAGATCTCAATATCTCAGCTCTGGAAGGGTCTAGAGCCTCCATTTTTGCACTCAGATCTAAGTCCCATGGCCCTCTATCAGAATCCAGAGTTTCAAGAAAATCAAAATTTTCTACCCGAAAAAAAAACGACAAGGGGTACCACTGTCGTTTTTCTTTTTCGGGTCAAAATTTTGATTTTCTTAAACTCTGGATTCTGATAAAGGGCCATGGGACTTAGATCTGAGTGCAAAAATGGAGGCTCTAGACCTTCAGAGCTGAGATATTTGAGATATTTATGCAATGGCATACAAGAGCTGTATTTATATTGAGCCATTTATAATGTGTCAGTCTCAAAGTTGCTAGCTTGGAAGGTTGAAACACCTTCATTTCAATTAGATTCAAGGTGCACATGGCCCGTAATCCAGTATGAGAGTTTCCAAGGAAAAATTAAACAAATTTCCACCCAAAAAAAAAAACGTAAGGGGTACCACTGTCGCTTTGGGTTCAAAAAATTTTTACTTTCTTGAAATCTCTTGGATTCTCGATAGAGGGCCATGTGACCCAAGTATGTGAAGTGCAAAAAATGGAGGCTCTAGACCCTTCCAGAGCTGAGATATTGAGATTTCACGTAGCATTTATGCCATTGTAAATATCTCAATATCTCAGCTCTGTATGCCATTATAAATATCTAAAATATCTCAGCTCTGGAAGGGTCTAGAGCCTCCATTTTTGCACTCAGATCTAAGTCCCATGGCCCTCTATCAGAATCCAGAGTTTCAAGAAAATCAAAAATTTTGACCCGAAAAAAAAAACGTACAGTGGTACCACTGTCGTTTTTTTTTTCGGGTCAAAATTTTGATTTTCTTGAAACTCTGGATTCTGATAGAGGGCCATGGGACTTAGATCTGAGTGCAAAAATGGAGGCTCAGACACCTTCCAGAGCTGAGATATTGAGATTTCACGTAGCATTTATGCCATTGTAAATATCTCAATATCTCAGCTTGTATGCCATTATAAATATCTAAATACTCAGCTCTGGAAGGGTCTAGAGCCTCCATTTTTGCACTCAGATCTAAGTCCCATGGCCCTCTATCAGAATCCAGAGTTTCAAGAAAATCAAAATTTCTACCCGAAAAAAAAAACGCAAGGGGTACCACTGTCGTTTTTTTTTCGGGTCAAAATTTTGATTTTCTTGAAACTCTGGATTCTGATAGAGGGCCATGTGACTTAGATCTGAGTGCAAAAATGGAGGCCTCAGACCTTCCAGAGCTGAGATATTGAGATCTCACGTAGCATTTATGCCATTGTAAATATCTCAATATCTCAGCTCTGTATGCCATTATAAATATCTAAATATCTCAGCTCTGGAAGGGTCTAGAGCCTCCATTTTTGCACTCAGATCTAAGTCCCATGGCCCTCTATCAGAATCCAGAGTTTCAAGAAAATCAAAATTTCTGACCTCGAAAAAAAAACGTACAGTGGTACCCCTGTACGTTTTTTTTTCGGGTCAAAATTTTGATTTTCTTGAAACTCTGGATTCTGATAGAGGGCCATGGGACTTAGATCTGAGTGCAAAAATGGAGGCTCTAGACCCTTCCAGAGCTGAGATATTGAGATATTTATAATGGCATAGATAGCTGAGATATTGAGATATTTACAATGGCATAAATGCTACGTGAAATCTCAATATCTCAGCTCTGGAAGGGTCTAGAGCCTCCATTTTTGCACTCAGATCTAAGTCACATGGCCCTCTATCAGAATCCAGAGTTTCAAGAAAATCAAAAATTTTGACCTCAAAAAAAAAACGTAAGGGGTACCACTGTCGTTTTTTTTTTCGGGTCAAAATTTTGATTTTCTTGAAACTCTGGATTCTGATAGAGGGCCATGTGACTTAGATCTGAGTGCAAAAATGGAGGCTCACACCTTCCAGAGCTGAGATATTGAGATTTCACGTAGCATTTATGCCATTGTAAATATCTCAATATCTCAGCTCTGTATGCCATTATAAATATCTAAATATCTCAGCTCTGGAAGGGTCTAGAGCCTCCATTTTTGCACTCAGATCTAAGTCCCATGGCCCTCTATCAGAATCCAGAGTTTCAAGAAAATCAAAATTTTGACCCCAAAAAAAAACGTAAGGGGTACCACTGTCGTTTTTTTTTGGGTCAAAATTTTGATTTTCTTGAAACTCTGGATTCTGATAGAGGGCCATGGGACTTAGATCTGAGTGCAAAAATGGAGGCTCTAGACCCTTCCAGAGCTGAGATATTGAGATATTTATAATGGCATATAGCTGAGATATTGAGATATTTACAATGGCATAAATGCTACGTGAAATCTCAATATCTCAGCTCTGGAAGGGTCTAGAGCCTCCATTTTTGCACTCAGATCTAAGTCACATGGCCCTCTATTCAGAATCCAGAGTTTCAAGAAAATCAAAATTTTGACCCGAAAAAAAAACGAAGTGGTACCACTGTACGTTTTTTTTTCGGGTCAAAATTTTGATTTTCTTGAAACTCTGGATTCTGATAGAGGGCCATGGGACTTAGATCTGAGTGCAAAAATGGAGGCTCTAGACCCTTCCAGAGCTGAGATATTGAGATTTCACGTAGCATTTATGCCATTGTAAATATCTCAATATCTCAGCTCTGTATGCCATTATAAATATCTAAATATCTCAGCTCTGGAAGGGTCTAGAGCCTCCATTTTTGCACTCAGATCTAAGTCCCATGGCCCTCTATCAGAATCCAGAGTTTCAAGAAAATCAAAACTCTGACCCCGAAAAAATAACACAGTGGTACCCCTTACGTTTTTTTTTCGGGTCAAAATTTTCATTTTCTTGAAACTCTGGATTCTGATAGAGGGCCATGGGACTTAGATCTGAGTGCAAAAATGGAGGCTCTAGACCCTTCCAGAGCTGAGATATTGAGATTTCACGTAGCATTTATGCCATTGTAAATATCTCAATATCTCAGCTCTGTATGCCATTATAAATATCTCAATATTCTCAGCTCTGGAAGGGTCTAGAGCCTCCATTTTTGCACTCAGATCTAAGTCCCATGGCCCTCTATCAGAATCCAGAGTTTCAAGAAAATCAAAACTTTGACCTCGAAAAAAAACGTAAGGGGTACCCCTGTACGTTTTTTTTTCGGGTCAAAATTTTGATTTTCTTGAAACTCTGGATTCTGATAGAAGGCCATGGGACTTAGATCTGAGTGCAAAAATGGAGGCTCTAGACCCTTCCAGAGCTGAGATATTTAGATATTTATAATGGCATACAGAGCTGAGTATATTGAGATATTTACAATGGCATAAATGCTACGTGAAATCTCAATATCTCAGCTCTGGAAGGGTCTAGAGCCTCCATTTTTGCACTCAGATCTAAGCCACATGGCCCTTATCAGAATTCGAGAGTTTCAAGAAAATCAAGAATGATTCTATAGAAAAGTTGTAAGGGGAAGGGTCTGCAATACTGCATCTGCAGAGGCCATGTGGATGATGTGAGTGCAAAACTGGAGGCCTGAAGACCCTTCCAAGAGCCGAGATATTGGAAAGATTTCACGTAAGCATTTATGCCATTGTAAATATTCTACAATATTCTCAGAGCTCTGTACTGCCATTATAAATATCTACAATACTTGAGTCTCTGGAAGGGTCTAGAGCTCTCCAGACTTTTGGACTGAGACTCTAAGTCCCACTGGCCCTCTATCAGAATCCAGAGTTTCAAGAAAATCAAAATTTTGACCTCGAAAAAAAACCACAGTGGTACCCCTTACGTTTTTTTTTCGGGTCAAAATTTTGATTTTCTTGAAACTCTGGATTCTGATAGAGGGCCATGGGACTTAGATCTGAGTGCAAAATGGAGGCTCTAGACCCTTCCAGAGCTGAGATATTTAGATATTTATAATGGCATACAGAGCTGAGATATTGAGATATTTACAATGGCATAAATGCTACGTGAAATCTCAATATCTCAGCTCTGGAAGGGTCTAGAGCCTCCATTTTTGCACTCAGATCTAAGTCACATGGCCCTCTATCAGAATCCAGAGTTTCAAGAAAATCAAAATTCTGACCTCGAAAAAAAAACGACAGTGGTACCCCTTACGTTTTTTTTTTCGGGTCAAAATTTTGATTTTCTTGAAACTCTGGATTCTGATAGAGGGCCATGGGACTTAGATCTGAGTGCAAAAATGGAGGCTCTAGACCCTTCCAGAGCTGAGATATTTAGATATTTATAATGGCATACAGAGCTGAGATATTGAGATATTTACAATGGCATAAATGCTACGTGAAATCTCAATATCTCAGCTCTGGAAGGGTCTAGAGCCTCCATTTTTGCACTCAGATTAAGTCACATGGCCCTCTATCAGAATCAGAGTTTCAAGAAAATCAAAATTTCTGACCCGAAAAAAAAACGACAGTGGTACCCCTGTACGTTTTTTTTTTCGGGTCAAAATTTTGATTTTCTTGAAACTCTGGATTCTGATAGAGGGCCATGGGACTTAGATCTGAGTGCAAAAATGGAGGCTCTAGACCCTTCCAGAGCTGAGATATTTAGATATTTATAATGGCATACAGAGCTGAGATATTGAGATATTTACAATGGCATAAATGCTACGTGAAATCTCAATATCTCAGCTCTGGAAGGGTCTAGAGCCTCCATTTTTGCACTCAGATCTAAGTCCCATGGCCCTCTATCAGAATCCAGAGTTTCAAGAAAATCAAAATTCTGACCCGAAAAAAAACGACAGTGGTACCCCTTACGTTTTTTTTTCGGGTCAAAATTTTGATTTTCTTGAAACTCTGGATTCTGATAGAGGGCCATGGGACTTAGATCTGAGTGCAAAAATGGAGGCTCTAGACCCTTCCAGAGCTGAGATATTTAGATATTTATAATGGCATACAGAGCTGAGATATTGAGATATTTACAATGGCATAAATGCTACGTGAAATCTCAATATCTCAGCTCTGGAAGGGTCTAGAGCCTCCATTTTTGCACTCAGATCTAAGTCACATGGCCCTCTATCAGAATCCAGAGTTTCAAGAAAATCAAAATTCTGACCCGAAAAAAAAACGACAGTGGTACCACTGTACGTTTTTTTTTCGGGTCAAAATTTTGATTTTCTTGAAACTCTGGATTCTGATAGAGGGCCATGGGACTTAGATCTGAGTGCAAAAATGGAGGCTCTAGACCCTTCCAGAGCTGAGATATTTAGATATTTATAATGGCATACAGAGCTGAGATATTGAGATATTTACAATGGCATAAATGCTACGTGAAATCTCAATATCTCAGCTCTGGAAGGGTCTAGAGCCTCCATTTTTGCACTCAGATCTAAGTCACATGGCCCTCTATCAGAATCCAGAGTTTCAAGAAAATCAAAATTCTGACCTCGAAAAAAAAACGACAGTGGTACCCCTTACGTTTTTTTTTCGGGTCAAAATTTTGATTTTCTTGAAACTCTGGATTCTGATAGAGGGCCATGGGACTTAGATCTGAGTGCAAAAATGGAGGCTCTAGACCCTTCCAGAGCTGAGATATTTAGATATTTATAATGGCATACAGAGCTGAGATATTGAGATATTTACAATGGCATAAATGCTACGTGAAATCTCAATATCTCAGCTCTGGAAGGGTCTAGAGCCTCCATTTTTGCACTCAGATCTAAGTCACATGGCCCTCTATCAGAATCCAGAGTTTCAAGAAAATCAAAATTTTGACCTCGAAAAAAAAACGATCAAGTGGTACCCCTTGTCGTTTTTTTTTCGGGTCAAAATTTTGATTTTCTTGAAACTCTGGATTCTGATAGAGGGCCATGGGACTTAGATCTGAGTGCAAAAATGGAGGCTCTAGACCCTTCCAGAGCTGAGATATTTAGATATTTATAATGGCATACAGAGCTGAGATATTGAGATATTTACAATGGCATAAATGCTACGTGAAATCTCAATATCTCAGCTCTGGAAGGGTCTAGAGCCTCCATTTTTGCACTCAGATCTAAGTCCCATGGCCCTCTATCAGAATCCAGAGTTTCAAGAAAATCAAAATTTTGACCTCGAAAAAAAAACGACAGTGGTACCCCTTAGTCGTTTTTTTTCGGGTCAAAATTTTGATTTTCTTGAAACTCTGGATTCTGATAGAGGGCCATGGGACTTAGATCTGAGTGCAAAAATGGAGGCTCTAGACCCTTCCAGAGCTGAGATATTGAGATATTTATAGTGGCATTTATGCCATTGTAAATATCTCAGATATCTCAGCTCTGAATGCCATTATAAATATCTACAATATCTCAGCTCTGGAAGGGTCTAGAGCCTTCATTTGCACTCAGATCTAAGTCACATGGCCCTCTATCAGAATTTGAGAAGTTTCAAGAAAATCAAAATTCCACCCGAAAAAAAACGAAAGGGGTACCACTGTACGTTTTTTTTCGGGTCAAAATTTTGATTTTCTTGAAACTCTGGATTCTGATAGAGGGCCATGGGACTTAGATCTGAGTGCAAAATGGAGGCTCTAGACCCTTCCAGAGCTGAGATATTTAGATATTTATAATGGCATACAGAGCTGAGATATTGAGATATTTACAATGGCATAAATGCTACGTGAAATCTCAATATCTCAGCTCTGGAAGGGTCAGAGCCTCCATTTTTGCACTCAGATCTAAGTCACATGGCCCTTATCAGAATCCAGAGTTTCAAGAAAATCAAAACTTCGACCTCGAAAAAAAAACGACAGTGGTACCCCTGTACGTTTTTTTTTCGGGTTAAAATTTTGATTTTCTTGAAACTCTGGATTCTGATAGAGGGCCATGGGACTTAGATCTGAGTGCAAAAATGGAGGCTCTAGACCCTTCCAGAGCTGAGATATTTAGATATTTATAATGGCATACAGAGCTGAGATATTGAGATATTTACAATGGCATAAATGCTACGCTGAAATCTCAATATCTCAGCTCTGGAAGGGTCTAGAGCCTCCATTTTTGCACTTAGATCTAAGTCACATGGCCCTCTATCAGAATCCAGAGTTTCAAGAAAATCAAATTCTGACCTCGAAAAAAAAACGACAGTGGTACCCCTGTACGTTTTTTTTTTCGGGTCAAAATTTTGATTTTCTTGAAACTCTGGATTCTGATAGAGGGCCATGGGACTTAGATCTGAGTGCAAAAATGGAGGCTCTAGACCCTTCCAGAGCTGAGATATTTAGATATTTATAATGGCATACAGAGCTGAGATATTGAGATATTTACAATGGCATAAATGCTACGTGAAATCTCAATATCTCAGCTCTGGAAGGGTCTAGAGCCTCCATTTTTGCACTCAGATCTAAGTCACATGGCCCTCTATCAGAATCCAGAGTTTCAAGAAAATCAAACTTCGACCCGAAAAAAAAACGACAGTGGTACCCCTGTACGTTTTTTTTTCTGGGTCAAAATTTTGATTTTCTTGAAACTCTGGATTCTGATAGAGGGCCATGGGACTTAGATCTGAGTGCAAAAATGGAGGCTCTAGACCCTTCCAGAGCTGAGATATTTAGATATTTATAATGGCATATAGAGCTGAGATATTGAGATATTTACAATGGCATAAATGCTACGTGAAATCTCAATATCTCAGCTCTGGAAGGGTCTAGAGCCTCCATTTTGCACTCAGATCTAAGTCACATGGCCCTCTATCAGAATCCAGAGTTTCAAGAAAATCAAAATTTTGACCCCGAAAAAAAAACGAAAGGGGTACCACTGTCGTTTTTTTTTTCGGGTCAAAATTTTGATTTTCTTGAAACTCTGGATTCTGATAGAGGGCCATGGGACTTAGATCTGAGTGCAAAAATGGAGGCTCTAGACCCTTCCAGAGCTGAGATATTTAGATATTTATAATGGCATACAGAGCTGAGATATTGAGATATTTACAATGGCATAAATGCTACGTGAAATCTCAATATCTCAGCTCTGGAAGGGTCTAGAGCCTCCATTTTTGCACTCAGATCTAAGTCACATGGCCCTCTATCAGAATCCAGAGTTTCAAGAAAATCAAAATTTTGACCTCGAAAAAAAACGACAGGGGTACCACTGTCGTTTTTTTTTTCGGGTCAAAATTTTGATTTTCTTGAAACTCTGGATTCTGATAGAGGGCCATGGGACTTAGATCTGAGTGCAAAAATGGAGGCTCTAGACCCTTCCAGAGCTGAGATATTTAGATATTTATAATGGCATACAGAGCTGAGATATTGAGATATTTACAATGGCATAAATGCTACGCTGAAATCTCAATATCTCAGCTCTGGAAGGGTCTAGAGCCTTCATTTTTGCACTCAGATCTAAGTCCCATGGCCCTCTATCAGAATCCAGAGTTTCAAGAAATCAAAATTTCGACCCGAAAAAAAAACGTAAGGGGTACCACTGTCGTTTTTTTTTCGGGTCAAAATTTTGATTTTCTTGAAACTCTGGATTCTGATAGAGGGCCATGGGACTTAGATCTGAGTGCAAAAATGGAGGCTCTAGACCCTTCCAGAGCTGAGATATTTAGATATTTATAATGGCATACAGAGCTGAGATATTGAGATATTTACAATGGCATAAATGCTACGTGAAATCTCAATATCTCAGCTCTGGAAGGGTCTAGAGCCTCCATTTTTGCACTCAGATCAAGTCCCATGGCCCTCTATCAGAATTCCAGAGTTTCAAGAAAATCAAAATTTTGACCTCGAAAAAAAAAACGTAAGGGGTACCACTGTCGTTTTTTTTTCGGGTCAAAATTTTGATTTTCTTGAAACTCTGGATTCTGATAGAGGGCCATGGGACTTAGATCTGAGTGCAAAAATGGAGGCTCTAGACCCTTCCAGAGCTGAGATATTTAGATATTTATAATGGCATACAGAGCTGAGATATTGAGATATTTACAATGGCATAAATGCTACGTGAAATCTCAATATCTCAGCTCTGGAAGGGTCTAGAGCCTCCATTTTTGCACTCAGATTAAGTCACATGGCCCTCTATCAGAATCCAGAGTTTCAAGAAAATCAAAATTCTGACCCGAAAAAAAAAACGTACAGGGGTACCACTGTCGTTTTTTTTTCGGGTCAAAATTTTGATTTTCTTGAAACTCTGGATTCTGATAGAGGGCCATGGGACTTAGATCTGAGTGCAAAATGGAGGCTCTAGACCCTTCCAGAGCTGAGATATTTAGATATTTATAATGGCATACAGAGCTGAGATATTGAGATATTTACAATGGCATAAATGCTACGTGAAATCTCAATATCTCAGCTCTGGAAGGGTCTAGAGCCTCCATTTTTGCACTCAGATCTAAGTCACATGGCCCTCTATCAGAATCCAGAGTTTCAAGAAAATCAAAATTCTGACCTCGAAAAAAAAACGACAGTGGTACCACTGTACGTTTTTTTTTGGGTCAAAATTTTGATTTTCTTGAAACTCTGGATTCTGATAGAGGGCCATGGGACTTAGATCTGAGTGCAAAAATGGAGGCTCTAGACCCTTCCAGAGCTGAGATATTTAGATATTTATAATGGCATACAGAGCTGAGATATTGAGATATTTACAATGGCATAAATGCTACGTGAAATCTCAATATCTCAGCTCTGGAAGGGTCTAGAGCCTCCATTTTTGCACTCAGATCTAAGTCACATGGCCCTCTATCAGAATCCAGAGTTTCAAGAAAATCAAAATTCTACCTGAAAAAAAAAAACGACAGGGGTACCACTGTCGTTTTTTTTTGGGTCAAAATTTTGATTTTCTTGAAACTCTGGATTCTGATAGAGGGCCATGGGACTTAGATCTGAGTGCAAAATGGAGGCTCTAGACCCTTCCAGAGCTGAGATATTTAGATATTTATAATGGCATACAGAGCTGAGATATTGAGATATTTACAATGGCATAAATGCTACGTGAAATCTCAATATCTCAGCTCTGGAAGGGTCTAGAGCCTCCATTTTTGCACTCAGATCTAAGTCACATGGCCCTCTATCAGAATCCAGAGTTTCAAGAAAATCAAAATTTCGACCTCGAAAAAAAACGCAAGTGGTACCCCTGTACGTTTTTTTTTTTCGGGTCAAAATTTTGATTTTCTTGAAACTCTGGATTCTGATAGAGGGCCATGGGACTTAGATCTGAGTGCAAAAATGGAGGCTCTAGACCCTTCCAGAGCTGAGATATTTAGATATTTATAATGGCATACAGAGCTGAGATATTGAGATATTTACAATGGCATAAATGCTACGTGAAATCTCAATATCTCAGCTCTGGAAGGGTCTTAGAGCCTCCATTTTTGCACTCAGATCTAAGTCACATGGCCCTCTATCAGAATCCAGAGTTTCAAGAAAATCAAAATTCTGACCCCGAAAAAAAACGTACAGGGGTACCACTGTCGTTTTTTTTTCGGGTCAAAATTTTGATTTTCTTGAAACTCTGGATTCTGATAGAGGGCCATGGGACTTACATCTGAGTGCAAAAATGGAGGCTCTAGACCCTTCCAGAGCTGAGATATTTAGATATTTATAATGGCATACAGAGCTGAGATATTGAGATATTTACAATGGCATAAATGCTACGTGAAATCTCAATATCTCAGCTCTGGAAGGGTCTAGAGCCTCCATTTTTGCACTCAGATCTAAGTCACATGGCCCTCTATCAGAATCCAGAGTTTCAAGAAAATCAAAACTTCGACCCCGAAAAAAAAACGAAGGGGTACCACTGTACGTTTTTTTTTCGGGTCAAAATTTTGATTTTCTTGAAACTCTGGATTCTGATAGAGGGCCATGGGACTTAGTATCTGAGTGCAAAAATGGAGGCTCTAGACCCTTCCAGAGCTGAGATATTTAGATATTTATAATGGCATACAGAGCTGAGATATTGAGATATTTACAATGGCATAAATGCTACGCTGAAATCTCAATATCTCAGCTCTGGAAGGGTCTAGAGCCTCCATTTTTGCACTCAGATTAAGTCCCATGGCCCTCTATCAGAATCCAGAGTTTCAAGAAAATCAAACTTCTGACCCCAAAAAAAACACGTAAGGGGTACCACTGTCGTTTTTTTTCGGGTCAAAATTTTGATTTTCTTGAAACTCTGGATTCTGATAGAGGGCCATGGGACTTAGATCTGAGTGCAAAAATGGAGGCTCTAGACCCTTCCAGAGCTGAGATATTTAGATATTTATAATGGCATACAGAGCTGAGATATTGAGATATTTACAATGGCATAAATGCTACGTGAAATCTCAATATCTCAGCTCTGCAAGGGTCTAGAGCCTCCATTTTTGCACTCAGATCTAAAGTCCCATGGCCTCTATCAGAATCCAGAGTTTCAAGAAAATCAAAATTTTGACCTCGAAAAAAAACGTACAGGGGTACCACTGTCGTTTTTTTTTCGGGTCAAAATTTTGATTTTCTTGAAACTCTGGATTCTGATAGAGGGCCATGGGACTTAGATCTGAGTGCAAAAATGGAGGCTCTAGACCCTTCCAGAGCTGAGATATTTAGATATTTATAATGGCATACAGAGCTGAGATATTGAGATATTTACAATGGCATAAATGCTACGTGAGATCTCAATATCTCAGCTTGGGAAGGGTCTAGAGCCTCCATTTTTGCACTCAGATCTAAGTCCATGGCCCTCATCAGAATTCAGAGTTTCAAGAAAATCAAAACTCTGACCCGAAAAAAAAACGACAGTGGTACCCCTGTACGTTTTTTTTTCGGGTCAAAATTTTGATTTTCTTGAAACTCTGGATTCTGATAGAGGGCCATGGGACTTAGATCTGAGTGCAAAAATGGAGGCTCTAGACCCTTCCAGAGCTGAGATATTTAGATATTTATAATGGCATACAGAGCTGAGATATTGAGATATTTACAATGGCATAAATGCTACGTGAAATCTCAATATCTCAGCTCTGGAAGGGTCTAGAGCCTCCATTTTTGCACTCAGATCTAAGTCACATGGCCCTCTATCAGAATCCAGAGTTTCAAGAAAATCAAAATTTTGACCCGAAAAAAAAACGACAGTGGGTACCACTGTACGTTTTTTTTTTTCGGGTCAAAATTTTGATTTTCTTGAAACTCTGGATTCTGATAGAGGGCCATGGGACTTAGATCTGAGTGCAAAAATGGAGGCTCTAGACCCTTCCAGAGCTGAGATATTGAGATATTTATAATGGCATACAGAGCTGAGATATTGAGATATCTTACAATGGCATAAATGCTACGTGAAATCTCAATATCTCAGCTCTGGAAGGGTCTAGAGCCTCCATTTTTGCACTCAGATCTAAGTCACATGGCCCTCTATCAGAATCCAGAGTTTCAAGAAAATCAAAATTTTGACCTCGAAAAAAAAAATCAAGGGGTACCACTGTCGTTTTTTTTTCGGGTCAAAATTTTGATTTTCTTGAAACTCTGGATTCTGATAGAGGGCCATGGGACTTAGATCTGAGTGCAAAAATGGAGGCTCAGACCCTTCCAGAGCTGAGATATTTAGATATTTATAATGGCATACATGCCAGCTGAGATATTGAGATATTTACAATGGCATAAATGCTACTGTAAATATCTCAATATCTCAGCTCTGGAAGGGTCTAGAGCCTCCATTTTTGCACTCAGATCTAAGTCACATGGCCCTCTATCAGAATCCAGAGTTTCAAGAAAATCAAACTCCACCCGAAAAAAAAAACGACAGTGGTACCCCTTACGTTTTTTTTGGGTCAAAATTTTGATTTTCTTGAAACTCTGGATTCTGATAGAGGGCCATGGGACTTAGATCTGAGTGCAAAAATGGAGGCTCTAGACCCTTCCAGAGCTGAGATATTTAGATATTTATAATGGCATACAGAGCTGAGATATTGTAGATATTTACAATGGCATAAATGCTACTGTGAATATCTCAATATCTCAGCTCTGGAAGGGTCTAGAGCCTCCATTTTTGCACTCAGATCTAAGTCACATGGCCCTCTATCAGAATCCAGAGTTTCAAGAAAATCAAAATTCTGACCCCGAAAAAAAACGTAAGGGGTACCACTGTCGTTTTTTTTTTTCGGGTCAAAATTTTGATTTTCTTGAAACTCTGGATTCTGATAGAGGGCCATGGGACTTAGATCTGAGTGCAAAAATGGAGGCTCTAGACCCTTCCAGAGCTGAGATATTTAGATATTTATAATGGCATACAGAGCTGAGATATTGAGATATTTACAATGGCATAAATGCTACGTGAAATCTCAATATCTCAGCTCTGGAAGGGTCTAGAGCCTCCATTTTTGCACTCAGATCTAAGTCCCATGGCCCTCTATCAGAATCCAGAGTTTCAAGAAAATCAAAATTTTGACCTCGAAAAAAAAACGACAGTGGTACCCCTGTACGTTTTTTTTTCGGGTCAAAATTTTGATTTTCTTGAAACTCTGGATTCTGATAGAGGGCCATGGGACTTAGATCTGAGTGCAAAAATGGAGGCTCTAGACCCTTCCAGAGCTGAGATATTTAGATATTTATAATGGCATACAGAGCTGAGATATTGAGATATTTACAATGGCATAAATGCTACGTGAGATCTCAATATCTCAGCTCTGGAAGGGTCTAGAGCCTCCATTTTTGCACTCAGATCTAAGTCACATGGCCCTCTATCAGAATCCAGAGTTTCAAGAAAATCAAACTTTGACCCGAAAAAAAAACGACAGTGGTACCCCTGTACGTTTTTTTTTCGGGTCAAAATTTTGATTTTCTTGAAACTCTGGATTCTGATAGAGGGCCATGGGACTTAGATCTGAGTGCAAAAATGGAGGCTCTAGACCCTTCCAGAGCTGAGATATTTAGATATTTATAATGGCATACAGAGCTGAGATATTGAGATATTTACAATGGCATAAATGCTACGTGAGATCTCAATATCTCAGCTCTGGAAGGGTCTAGAGCCTCCATTTTTGCACTCAGATCTAAGTCACATGGCCCTCTATCAGAATCCAGAGTTTCAAGAAAATCAAAATTCTGACCTCGAAAAAAAAACCGAAGGGGTACCACTGTACGTTTTTTTTTCGGGTCAAAATTTTGATTTTCTTGAAACTCTGGATTCTGATAGAGGGCCATGGGACTTAGATCTGAGTGCAAAAATGGAGGCTCTAGACCCTTCCAGAGCTGAGATATTTAGATATTTATAATGGCATACAGAGCTGAGATATTGAGATATTTCACAACTGGCATAAATGCTATCGTGAAATCTCAATATCTCAGCTCTGGAAGGGTCTAGAGCCTCCATTTCTGCACTCAGATCTAAGTCCACATGGCCCTCTATCAGAATCAGAGTTTCAAGAAAATCAAAATTTTGACCCGAAAAAAAACGCAAGGGGTACCACTGTCCGTTTTTTTTCGGGTCAAAATTTTGATTTTCTTGAAACTCTGGATTCCTATAGAGGGCCATGGGACTTAGATCTGAGTGCAAAAATGGAGGCTCTAGACCCTTCCAGAGCTGAGATATTTAGATATTTATAATGGCATACAGAGCTGAGATATTGAGATATTTACAATGGCATAAATGCTACGTGAAATTCTCAATATCTCAGCTCTGGAAGGGTCTAGAGCCTCCATTTTTGCACTCAGATCTAAGTCACATGGCCCTCTATCAGAATCCAGAGTTTCAAGAAAATCAAAACTTCCACCTCGAAAAAAAACGTAAGGGGTACCACTGTACGTTTTTTTTTTCGGGTCAAAATTTTGATTTTCTTGAAACTCTGGATTCTGATAGAGGGCCATGGGACTTAGATCTGAGTGCAAAAATGGAGGCTCTAGACCCTTCCAGAGCTGAGATATTGAGATATTCATAGTAGCATTCATGCCAGTTGTAGATATCTCAATATCTACAACTGGCATGTATGCCATTATAAATATCTAAATATCTCAGCTCTGGAAGGGTCTAGAGCCTCCATTTTTGCACTCAGATCTAAGTCACATGGCCCTCTATCAGAATCCAGAGTTTCAAGAAAATCAAAATTTTGACCTCGAAAAAAAAACGTAAGGGGTACCACTGTCGTTTTTTTTTCGGGTCAAAATTTTGATTTTCTTGAAACTCTGGATTCTGATAGAGGGCCATGGGACTTAGATCTGAGTGCAAAAATGGAGGCTCTAGACCCTTCCAGAGCTGAGATATTTAGATATTTATAATGGCATACAGAGCTGAGATATTGAGATATTTACAATGGCATAAATGCTATGTGAAATCTCAATATCTCAGCTCTGGGAAGGGTCTTATAGCCTCCATTTTTGCACTCAGATCAAGTCACATGGCCCTCTATCAGAATTCAGAGTTTCAAGAAAATCAAAATTTCTACCTCAAAAAAGAAAACGACAGTGGTACCCCTTACGTTTTTTTTTCGGGTCAAAATTTTGATTTTCTTGAAACTCTGGATTTCTGATAGAGGGCCATGGGACTTAGATCTGAGTGCAAAAATGGAGGCTCAGAACCTTCCAGAGCTGAGATATTTAGATATATTGATAATGGCATACAGAGCTGACAGATATTGAGATATTTACAATGGCATAAATGCTACGTGAAATTCTCAATATCTCAGCTCTGGGAAGTGTTACAGCCTCCATCTTCTCGCACTAGACCCAAGTCACATGGCCCTCATCAATCTACAGTTTCAAGAAAATCAAACTTCACCGAAAACCAGTGGTACCCCTTACGTTTTTTTTCGGGCTCAAAATTTTGATTTTCTTGAAACTCTGGATTCTGATAGAGGGCCATGGGACTTAGATCTGAGTGCAAAAATGGAGGCTCTAGACCCTTCCAGAGCTGAGATATTGAGATTTCACGTAGCATTTATGCCATTGTAAATATCTCAATATCTCAGCTCTGTATGCCATTATAAATATCTAAATATCTCAGCTCTGGAAGGGTCTAGAGCCTTCATTTTTGCACTCAGATCTAAGTCCCATGGCCCTCTATTCAGAATCCAGAGTTTCAAGAAATCAAAATTTTGACCCCGAAAAAAAATCAAAGGGGTACCACTGTCGTTTTTTTTGGGTCAAAATTTTGATTTTCTTGAAACTCTGGATTCTGATAGAGGGCCATGGGACTTAGATCTGAGTGCAAAATGGAGGCTCTAGACCCTTCCAGAGCTGAGATATTGAGATTTCATGTAGCATTTATGCCATTGTAAATACTCTCTATACTAGCTCTGTAGGCCATTATAAATATCTAAATATCTCAGCTTGGAAGGGTTTAGAGCCTCCATTTTTGCATTAGATCTCAAGTCACTTGGTCATCAGAATTGGAGAGCTTTCAAGAAAATCAAACTTCCCGAACCCCGAAAACGTAAGGGGTACCACTGTCTCGTTTTTTTTTTCGGGTCAAAATTTTGATTTTCTTGAAACTCTGGATTCCGATAGAGGGCCATGGGACTTAGATCTGAGTGCAAAAATGGAGGCTTAGACCCTTCCAGAGCTGAGAATATTTAGATATTTATAATGGCATACAGAGCTGAGATATTGAGATATTTACAATGGCATAAATGCTACGTGAAATTCTCAACTACCCCAGGCTCTGGCAAGGGTCAGAGCCTCCATTTTTGCACTCAGATCCAAGTCACATGGCCCTCATCATAATTGAGAGACTTTCAGAAAATCAAAACTCGCACCCGAAAAAATCGTAGGGGTACCACTTACGTTTTTTTTTTTCGGGTCAAAATTTTGATTTTCTTGAAACTCTGGATTCTGATAGAGGGCCATGGGACTTAGATCTGAGTGCAAAAATGGAGGCTCTAGACTTTCCAGAGCTGAGATATTTAGATATTTATAATGGCATACAGAGCTGAGCATATCCAGATATCTACAATGGCATAATGCCACGTGAAATTCTTATAATCTTAGCTTGGAAGGGTCTAGAGCCTCCATTTTGCACTCAGATCTAAGCTCCATGGCCCTCTATCAGAATCCAGAGTTTCAGAAAATCAAAACTCCCACCCCAAAGAAAACGTAAGGGGTACCACTGTCGTTTTTTTTTTCCGGGTCAAAATTTTGATTTTCTTGAAACTCTGGATTCCTATAGAGGGCCATGGGACTTAGATCTGAGTGCAAAAATGGAGGCTCTAGACCCTTCCAGAGCTGAGATATTGAGATATTTATAATGGCATACAGAGCTGAGATATTGAGATATTTACAATGGCATAAATGCTACGTGAGATTTCAATATCTCAGCTCTGGAAGGGCTCTAGAGCCTTCATTTTTGCACTTAGATCTAAGTCCCATGGCCCTTATCAGAATTCCAGAATTTCAAGAAAATCAAAATTCTCACCCGAAAAAAAAACTGACAGGGGTACCACTTACGTTTTTTTTTTCGGGTCAAAATTTTGATTTTCTTGAAACTCTGGATTCTGATAGAGGGCCATGGGACTTAGATCTGAGTGCAAAACTGGAGGCTCAGACCCTTCCAGAGCTGAGATATTTAGATATTTATAATGGCATACAGAGCTGAGATATTGAGATATTTACAATGGCATAAATGCTACGCTGAAATCTCAATATCTCAGCTCTGGGAAGGGTCTAGAGCCTCCATTTTTGCACTCAGATCTAAGCCACATGGCCTCTATCAGAATCCAGAGTTTCAAGAAAATCAAAACTTCGACTCGAAAAAAAAAACGACAGGGGTACCACTGTCGTTTTTTTTTCGGGTCAAAATTTTGATTTTCTTGAAACTCTGGATTCTGATAGAGGGCCATGGGACTTAGATCTGAGTGCAAAAATGGAGGCTCTAGACCCTTCCAGAGCTGAGATATTTAGATATTTATAATGGCATACAGAGCTGAGATATTGAGATATTTACAATGGCATAAATGCTACGTGAAATCTCAATATCTCAGCTCTGGAAGGGTCTAGAGCCTCCATTTTTGCACTCAGATCTAAGTCACATGGCCCTCTATCAGAATTCCAGAGTTTCAAGAAAATCAAAATTTGACCTCGAAAAAAAAACGACAGTGGTACCACTGTACGTTTTTTTTCGGGTCAAAATTTTGATTTTCTTGAAACTCTGGATTCTGATAGAGGGCCATGGGACTTAGATCTGAGTGCAAAAATGGAGGCTCTAGACCCTTCCAGAGCTGAGATATTTAGATATTTATAATGGCATACAGAGCTGAGATATTGAGATATTTACAATGGCATAAATGCTACGTGAGATTCTCATATCTCAGCTCTGGAAGGGTCTAGAGCCTCCATTTTTGCACTCAGATCAAGTCACATGGCCCTCTATCATAATCCAGAGTTTCAAGAAAATCAAAATTCGACCCGAAAAAAAAACCTAAGTGGTACCCCTGTACGTTTTTTTTTCGGGTCAAAATTTTGATTTTCTTGAAAACTCTGGATTCTGATAGAGGGCCATGGGACTTAGATCTGAGTGCAAAAATGGAGGCTCTAGACCCTTCCAGAGCTGAGATATTTAGATATTTATAATGGCATACAGAGCTGAGATATTGAGATATTTACAATGGCATAAATGCTACGTGAAATCTCAATATCTCAGCTCTGGAAGGGTCTAGAGCCTCCATTTTTGCACTCAGATCTAAGTCACATGGCCCTCTATCAGAATCCAGAGTTTCAAGAAAATCAAAATTCTGACCCGAAAAAAAAACAACAAGTGGTACCCCTGTACGTTTTTTTTTCGGGTCAAAATTTTGATTTTCTTGAAACTCTGGATTCTGATAGAGGGCCATGGGACTTAGATCTGAGTGCAAAAATGGAGGCTCTAGACCCTTCCAGAGCTGAGATATTTAGATATTTATAATGGCATACAGAGCTGAGATATTGAGATATTTACAATGGCATAAATGCTACGTGAGATCTCAATATCTCAGCTCTGGAAGGGTCTAGAGCCTCCATTTTGCACTCAGATCTAAGTCACATGGCCTCTATCAGAATCCAGAGTTTCAAGAAAATCAAACTTCTGACCCGAAAAAAAACGACAGTGGTACCCCTTACGTTTTTTTTCGGGTCAAAATTTTGATTTTCTTGAAACTCTGGATTCTGATAGAGGGCCATGGGACTTAGATCTGAGTGCAAAAATGGAGGCTCTAGACCCTTCCAGAGCTGAGATATTTAGATATTTATAATGGCATACAGAGCTGAGATATTGAGATATTTACAATGGCATAAATGCTACGTGAAATTCTCAATATCTCAGCTCTGGAAGGGTCTAGAGCCTCCATTTTTGCACTTAGATTAAGTCACATGGCCCTCTATCAGAATCCAGAGTTTCAAGAAAATCAAAATTTTGACCCCGAAAAAAAACGTACAGTGGTACCCCTGTACGTTTTTTTTTCGGGTCAAAATTTTGATTTTCTTGAAACTCTGGATTCTGATAGAGGGCCATGGGACTTAGATCTGAGTGCAAAAATGGAGGCTCTAGACCCTTCCAGAGCTGAGATATTTAGATATTTATAATGGCATACAGAGCTGAGATATTGAGATATTTACAATGGCATAAATGCTACGTGAAATCTCAATATCTCAGCTCTGGAAGGGTCTAGAGCCTTCCATTTTTGCACTCAGATCTAAGTCACATGGCCCTCTATCAGAATCCAGAGTTTCAAGAAAATCAAAATTCTGACCCGAAAAAAAAACGTACAGTGGTACCCCTGTACGTTTTTTTTTTCGGGTCAAAATTTTGATTTTCTTGAAACTCTGGATTCTGATAGAGGGCCATGGGACTTAGATCTGAGTGCAAAAATGGAGGCTCTAGACCCTTCCAGAGCTGAGATATTTAGATATTTATAATGGCATACAGAGCTGAGATATTGAGATATTTACAATGGCATAAATGCTACGTGAAATCTCAATATCTCAGCTCTGGAAGGGTCTAGAGCCTCCATTTTTGCACTCAGATCTAAGTCCACATGGCCCTCTATCAGAATTCAGAGTTTCAAGAAAATCAAAATTTTGACCCGAAAAAAAACGACAGTGGTACCCCTTACGTTTTTTTTTTTGGGTCAAAATTTTGATTTTCTTGAAACTCTGGATTCTGATAGAGGGCCATGGGACTTAGATCTGAGTGCAAAAATGGAGGCTCTAGACCCTTCCAGAGCTGAGATATTTAGATATTTATAATGGCATACAGAGCTGAGATATTGAGATATTTACAATGGCATAAATGCTACGTGAAATCTCAATATCTCAGCTCTGGAAGGGTCTAGAGCCTCCATTTTTGCACTCAGATCTAAGTCACATGGCCCTCTATCAGAATCCAGAGTTTCAAGAAAATCAAAACTTTGACCCGAAAAAAAACGACAGTGGTACCCCTTACGTTTTTTTTTCGGGTCAAAATTTTGATTTTCTTGAAACTCTGGATTCTGATAGAGGGCCATGGGACTTAGATCTGAGTGCAAAAATGGAGGCTCTAGACCCTTCCAGAGCTGAGATATTGAGATATTTATAATGGCATACAGAGCTGAGATATTGAGATATTTACAATGGCATAAATGCTACGTGAAATCTCAATATCTCAGCTCTGGAAGGGTCTAGAGCCTCCATTTTTGCACTCAGATCTAAGTCCCATGGCCCTCTATCAGAATCCAGAGTTTCAAGAAAATCAAACTTCGACCCGAAAAAAAAACGAAAGTGGTACCCCTTACGTTTTTTTTTTCGGGTCAAAATTTTGATTTTCTTGAAACTCTGGATTCTGATAGAGGGCCATGGGACTTAGATCTGAGTGCAAAAATGGAGGCTCTAGACCCTTCCAGAGCTGAGATATTTAGATATTTATAATGGCATACAGAGCTGAGATATTGAGATATTTACAATGGCATAAATGCTACGTGAAATCTCAATATCTCAGCTCTGGAAGGGTCTAGAGCCTCCATTTTTGCACTCAGATCTAAGTCCCATGGCCCTCTATCAGAATTCTAGAGTTTCAAGAAAATTAAAACTTCCACCTCAAAAAAAAACGACAGTGGTACCCCTTACGTTTTTTTTTTCGGGTCAAAATTTTGATTTTCTTGAAACTCTGGATTCCTGATAGAGGGCCATGGGACTTAGATCTGAGTGCAAAATGGAGGCTCTAGACCCTTCCAGAGCTGAGATATTTAGATATTTATAATGGCATACAGAGCTGAGATATTGAGATATTTACAATGGCATAAATGCTACGTGAGATTCTAATATCTCAGCTCTGGAAGGGTCTAGAGCCTCCATTTTTGCACTCAGATCTAAGTCACATGGCCCTCTATCAGAATCCAGAGTTTCAAGAAAATCAAAACTTCTACCTCTAAAAAAAAAAACGAAGGGGTACCACTTGTCGTTTTTTTTTGGGTCAAAATTTTGATTTTCTTGAAACTCTGGATTCTGATAGAGGGCCATGGGACTTAGATCTGAGTGCAAAAATGGAGGCTCTAGACCCTTCCAGAGCTGAGATATTTAGATATTTATAATGGCATACAGAGCTGAGATATTGAGATATTTACAATGGCATAAATGCTACGTGAGATTTCAATATCTCAGCTCTGGAAGGGTCTTAGAGCCTTCATCTTTGCACTCAGATCTAAGTCCACATGGCCCTCTATCAGAATTCAGAGTTTCAAGAAAATCAAAATCTCGACCTCGAAAAAAAACGACAGTGGTACCCCTTACGTTTTTTTTTCGGGTCAAAATTTTGATTTTCTTGAAACTCTGGATTCTGATAGAGGGCCATGGGACTTAGATCTGAGTGCAAAAATGGAGGCTCTAGACCCTTCCAGAGCTGAGATATTTAGATATTTATAATGGCATACAGAGCTGAGATATTGAGATATTTACAATGGCATAAATGCTACGTGAAATCTCAATATCTCAGCTCTGGAAGGGTCTAGAGCCTCCATTTTGCACTCAGATCTAAGTCACATGGCCCTCTATCAGAATCCAGAGTTTCAAGAAAATCAAAACTCTGACTCTCAAAAAAAAAAACGACAGTGGTACCCCTTACGTTTTTTTTTTCGGGTCAAAATTTTGATTTTCTTGAAACTCTGGATTCTGATAGAGGGCCATGGGACTTAGATCTGAGTGCAAAATGGAGGCTCTAGACCCTTCCAGAGCTGAGATATTTAGATATTTATAATGGCATACAGAGCTGAGATATTGAGATATTTACAATGGCATAAATGCTACGTGAAATCTCAATATCTCAGCTCTGGAAGGGTCTAGAGCCTTCATTTTGCACTCAGATCTAAGTCACATGGCCCTCTATCAGAATCCAGAGTTTCAAGAAAATCAAAATTTCGACCTCAAAAAAAAAACGACAGTGGTACCCCTTACGTTTTTTTTTTGGGTCAAAATTTTGATTTTCTTGAAACTCTGGATTCTGATAGAGGGCCATGGGACTTAGATCTGAGTGCAAAAATGGAGGCTCTAGACCCTTCCAGAGCTGAGATATTTAGATATTTATAATGGCATACAGAGCTGAGATATTGAGATATTTACAATGGCATAAATGCTACGTGAGATTCTCAATATCTCAGCTCTGGAAGGGTCTAGAGCCTCCATTTTTGCACTCAGATCTAAGTCACATGGCCCTCTATCAGAATTCAGAGTTTCAAGAAAATCAAAACTTTTGACCCTCGAAAAAAAACGACAGTGGTACCCCTTACGTTTTTTTTTCGGGTCAAAATTTTGATTTTCTTGAAACTCTGGATTCTGATAGAGGGCCATGGGACTTAGATCTGAGTGCAAAAATGGAGGCTCTAGACCCTTCCAGAGCTGAGATATTTAGATATTTATAATGGCATACAGAGCTGAGATATTGAGATATTTACAATGGCATAAATGCTACGTGAAATCTCAATATCTCAGCTCTGGAAGGGTCTAGAGCCTCCATTTTTGCACTCAGATCTAAGTCACATGGCCCTCTATCAGAATCCAGAGTTTCAAGAAAATCAAACTCTGACCCCAAAAAAAAACGACAGTGGTACCCCTTACGTTTTTTTTTTCGGGTCAAAATTTTGATTTTCTTGAAACTCTGGATTCTGATAGAGGGCCATGGGACTTAGATCTGAGTGCAAAAATGGAGGCTCTAGACCCTTCCAGAGCTGAGATATTTAGATATTTATAATGGCATACAGAGCTGAGATATTGAGATATTTACAATGGCATAAATGCTACGTGAAATTCAATATCTCAGCTCTGGAAGGGTCTAGAGCCTCCATTTTTGCACTCAGATCTAAGTCCCATGGCCCTCTATCAGAATCCAGAGTTTCAAGAAAATCAAAATTCTCACCTCGAAAAAAAAAACGACAGTGGTACCCCTTACGTTTTTTTTTCGGGTCAAAATTTTGATTTTCTTGAAACTCTGGATTCTGATAGAGGGCCATGGGACTTAGATCTGAGTGCAAAAATGGAGGCTCTAGACCCTTCCAGAGCTGAGATATTTAGATATTTATAATGGCATACAGAGCTGAGATATTGAGATATTTACAATGGCATAAATGCTACTGTGAAATCTCAATATTCTCAGCTCTGGAAGGGTCTAGAGCCTCCATTTTTGCACTCAGATCTAAGTCACATGGCCCTCTATCAGAATCCAGAGTTTCAAGAAAATCAAAATTCTGACCCGAAAAAAAAACGACAGTGGTACCCCTTACGTTTTTTTTTCGGGTCAAAATTTTGATTTTCTTGAAACTCTGGATTCTGATAGAGGGCCATGGGACTTAGATCTGAGTGCAAAAATGGAGGCTCTAGACCCTTCCAGAGCTGAGATATTTAGATATTTATAATGGCATACAGAGCTGAGATATTGAGATATTTACAATGGCATAAATGCTACGTGAAATCTCAATATCTCAGCTCTGGAAGGGTCTAGAGCCTCCATTTTTGCACTCAGATCTAAGTCCCATGGCCCTCTATCAGAATCCAGAGTTTCAAGAAATCAAAATTCTGACCCGAAAAAAAAACGCACAGTGGTACCCCTGTACGTTTTTTTTTTCGGGTCAAAATTTTGATTTTCTTGAAACTCTGGATTCTGATAGAGGGCCATGGGACTTAGATCTGAGTGCAAAAATGGAGGCTCTAGACCCTTCCAGAGCTGAGATATTTATATTTATAATGGCATACAGAGCTGAGATATTGAGATATTTACAATGGCATAAATGCTACGTGAAATCTCAATATCTCAGCTCTGGAAGGGTCTAGAGCCTCCATTTTTGCACTCAGATCTAAGTCACATGGCCTCTATCAGAATCAGAGTTTCAAGAAAATCAAAATTTTGACCTCGAAAAAAAAACGACAGTGGTACCCCTTACGTTTTTTTTTTCGGGTCAAAATTTTGATTTTCTTGAAACTCTGGATTCTGATAGAGGGCCATGGGACTTAGATCTGAGTGCAAAAATGGAGGCTCTAGACCCTTCCAGAGCTGAGATATTTAGATATTTATAATGGCATACAGAGCTGAGATATTGAGATATTTACAATGGCATAAATGCTACGTGAAATCTCAATATCTCAGCTCTGGAAGGGTCTAGAGCCTCCATTTTTGCACTCAGATCTAAGTCACATGGCCCTCTATCAGAATCCAGAGTTTCAAGAAAATCAAAATTCTGACCCGAAAAAAAAAACGACAGTGGTACCCCTTACGTTTTTTTTTTTCGGGTCAAAATTTTGATTTTCTTGAAACTCTGGATTCTGATAGAGGGCCATGGGACTTAGATCTGAGTGCAAAAATGGAGGCTCTAGACCCTTCCAGAGCTGAGATATTTAGATATTTATAATGGCATACAGAGCTGAGATATTGAGATATTTACAATGGCATAAATGCTACGTGAGATTCTCAATATCTCAGCTCTGGAAGGGTCTAGAGCCTCCATTTTTGCACTCAGATCTAAGTCACATGGCCCTCTATCAGAATCCAGAGTTTCAAGAAAATCAAAATTTTGACCCGAAAAAAAAACGACAGTGGTACCCCTTACGTTTTTTTTTCGGGTCAAAATTTTGATTTTCTTGAAACTCTGGATTCTGATAGAGGGCCATGGGACTTAGATCTGAGTGCAAAAATGGAGGCTCTAGACCCTTCCAGAGCTGAGATATTTAGATATTTATAATGGCATACAGAGCTGAGATATTGAGATATTTACAATGGCATAAATGCTACGTGAAATCTCAATATCTCAGCTCTGGAAGGGTCTAGAGCCTCCATTTTTGCACTCAGATTAAGTCACATGGCCCTCTATCAGAATCCAGAGTTTCAAGAAAATCAAAACTTCGACCCCGAAAAAAAACGACAGTGGTACCCCTTACGTTTTTTTTCGGGTCAAAATTTTGATTTTCTTGAAACTCTGGATTCTGATAGAGGGCCATGGGACTTAGATCTGAGTGCAAAAATGGAGGCTCTAGACCCTTCCAGAGCTGAGATATTTAGATATTTATAATGGCATACAGAGCTGAGATATTGAGATATTTACAATGGCATAAATGCTACGTGAAATCTCAATATCTCAGCTCTGGAAGGGTCTAGAGCCTCCATTTTTGCACTCAGATCTAAGTCACATGGCCCTCTATCAGAATCCAGAGTTTCAAGAAAATCAAAATCTTGACCTCGAAAAAAAAACGTACAGTGGTACCCCTGTACGTTTTTTTTTTCGGGTCAAAATTTTGATTTTCTTGAAACTCTGGATTCTGATAGAGGGCCATGGGACTTAGATCTGAGTGCAAAAATGGAGGCTCTAGACCCTTCCAGAGCTGAGATATTTAGATATTTATAATGGCATACAGAGCTGAGATATTGAGATATTTACAATGGCATAAATGCTACGTGAAATCTCAATATCTCAGCTCTGGAAGGGTCTAGAGCCTCCATTTTTGCACTCAGATCTAAGTCACATGGCCTCTATCAGAATCCAGAGTTTCAAGAAAATCAAAATTTCGACCCGAAAAAAAACGACAGTGGTACCCCTTACGTTTTTTTTTCGGGTCAAAATTTTGATTTTCTTGAAACTCTGGATTCTGATAGAGGGCCATGGGACTTAGATCTGAGTGCAAAAATGGAGGCTCTAGACCCTTCCAGAGCTGAGATATTTAGATATTTATAATGGCATACAGAGCTGAGATATTGAGATATTTACAATGGCATAAATGCTACGTGAAATCTCAATACTCAGCTCTGGAAGGGTCTAGAGCCTCCATTTTTGCACTCAGATCTAAGTCACATGGCCTCTATCAGAATCCAGAGTTTCAAGAAAATCAAACTCCGACCCGAAAAAAAACGACAGTGGTACCCCTGTACGTTTTTTTTTCGGGTCAAAATTTTGATTTTCTTGAAACTCTGGATTCTGATAGAGGGCCATGGGACTTAGATCTGAGTGCAAAAATGGAGGCTCTAGACCCTTCCAGAGCTGAGATATTTAGATATTTATAATGGCATACAGAGCTGAGATATTGAGATATTTACAATGGCATAAATGCTACGTGAAATCTCAATATCTCAGCTCTGGAAGGGTCTAGAGCCTCCATTTTTGCACTCAGATTAAGTCACATGGCCCTCTATCAGAATCCAGAGTTTCAAGAAAATCAAAATTCTGACCCGAAAAAAAACGACAGTGGTACCCCTTACGTTTTTTTTTCGGGTCAAAATTTTGATTTTCTTGAAACTCTGGATTCTGATAGAGGGCCATGGGACTTAGATCTGAGTGCAAAAATGGAGGCTCTAGACCCTTCCAGAGCTGAGATATTTAGATATTTATAATGGCATACAGAGCTGAGATATTGAGATATTTACAATGGCATAAATGCTACGTGAAATCTCAATATCTCAGCTCTGGAAGGGTCTAGAGCCTCCATTTTTGCACTCAGATCTAAGTCACATGGCCCTCTATCAGAATCCAGAGTTTCAAGAAAATCAAAACTTCTGACCTCGAAAAAAAAACGACAGTGGTACCCCTTACGTTTTTTTTTGGGTCAAAATTTTGATTTTCTTGAAACTCTGGATTCTGATAGAGGGCCATGGGACTTAGATCTGAGTGCAAAAATGGAGGCTCTAGACCCTTCCAGAGCTGAGATATTTAGATATTTATAATGGCATACAGAGCTGAGATATTGAGATATTTACAATGGCATAAATGCTACGTGAGATCTCAATATCTCAGCTCTGGAAGGGTCTAGAGCCTCCATTTTGCACTCAGATCTAAGTCACATGGCCCTCTATCAGAATCCAGAGTTTCAAGAAAATCAAAATTTTGACCCGAAAAAAAAACGACAGTGGTACCCCTTACGTTTTTTTTTCGGGTCAAAATTTTGATTTTCTTGAAACTCTGGATTCTGATAGAGGGCCATGGGACTTAGATCTGAGTGCAAAAATGGAGGCTCTAGACCCTTCCAGAGCTGAGATATTGAGATTTCATAGTAGCATTTATGCCATTGTAGATATCTCAATATCTCAGCTCTGTATGCCATTATAAATATCTCAATATCTCAGCTCTGGAAGGGTCTAGAGCCTCCATTTTTGCACTCAGATCTAAGTCCCATGGCCCTCTATCAGAATCCAGAGTTTCAAGAAAATCAAAATTCTCACCTCGAAAAAAAAACGACAGTGGTACCCCTTACGTTTTTTTTTTCGGGTCAAAATTTTGATTTTCTTGAAACTCTGGATTCTGATAGAGGGCCATGGGACTTAGATCTGAGTGCAAAAATGGAGGCTCTAGACCCTTCCAGAGCTGAGATATTGAGATATTTATAATGGCATACAGAGCTGAGATATTGAGATATTTACAATGGCATAAATGCTACGTGAAATCTCAATATCTCAGCTCTGGAAGGGTCTAGAGCCTCCATTTCTGCACTCAGATCTAAGTCACATGGCCCTCTATCAGAATCCAGAGTTTCAAGAAAATCAAAATTCTGACCTCAAAAAAAAAACGTAAGGGGTACCACTGTCGTTTTTTTTTCGGGTCAAAATTTTGATTTTCTTGAAACTCTGGATTCTGATAGAGGGCCATGTGACTTAGATCTGAGTGCAAAAATGGAGGCTCTAGACCCTTCCAGAGCTGAGATATTGAGATATTTATAATGGCATACAGAGCTGAGATATTGAGATATTTACAATGGCATAAATGCTACGTGAGATCTCAATATCTCAGCTCTGGAAGGGTCTAGAGCCTCCATTTTTGCACTTAGATCTAAGTCCCATGGCCCTCTATCAGAATCCAGAGTTTCAAGAAAATCAAAACTTTCACCTCGAAAAAAAACGTAAGGGGTACCACTGTCGTTTTTTTTTGGGTCAAAATTTTGATTTTCTTGAAACTCTGGATTCTGATAGAGGGCCATGTGACTTAGATCTGAGTGCAAAAATGGAGGCTCTAGACCCTTCCAGAGCTGAGATATTTAGATATTTATAATGGCATACAGAGCTGAGATATTGAGATATTTACAATGGCATAAATGCTACGTGAAATCTCAATATCTCAGCTCTGGAAGGGTCTAGAGCCTCCATTTTGCACTCAGATCTAAGTCCCATGGCCCTCTATCAGAATCCAGAGTTTAAGAAGATTGGAGAAATTTATTTTTCGCACCAAAAAAAAAAAAAATACCAAAGGGGTACCACTGTCGTTTTTTGTTTTTTTGTTTTTTTTTCAGGTCGAAATTTTGAGTTTCTCTGATCTTCTGAAACTCTGGATTCTGATAGAGGGCCATGGGACTTAGACCTGAGTGCTGAGTGCTAACCAGATGCTGCTTTTCAGGAGATTTTCAAACACATTTTAGGCTTTTTTTTCAACCCTCATGTCCACTGACATTTCCTCTGTGACATTTACCCACTTGCCTGTAAACATGCTCAGCAGGAGGACTTTTTTGGGCTCGAGGGGGTGGAGCCCTTTTTCCAACTGGTTCCAACTGAGCCCTTTTTTGGGCTCAGTTGGAAGAAGGTGATTGGCACTGCTGTCGGCTCCATTTGGAGCGCAAAGCTGGCTTTGACGAGTGTGTTAGTGGGACGGTTCACCACTTCCGCCTCAGTGACACGGGAATGAATCCTCTCTAACTGTCCTGTAATCACACTCTGTGGGCTCCTGCTGTAATTCTTGATTTTGTAATTGGGTGATTTGATTGTAATAGTGCAATTGTAGTACTTTTGATTAGAGTTTGCTCCCACGTTGTTTGTGCTGTATGGATATAATTGATACCTCAAATCATGTGGCTCCATAAAAAGAGGCGGATAATTAAATTTCTTATCGATTCTTTAAAATAAAAAGGTGAAAGTATTTAACTAAAAGGCACTCAGAACACCTTAGCATTTGCATTGTAACAATTCCTAACACACAACATGTATTTTAAAAAAATGCTTTTGGATTTTTTTGCATTGTTTTAAATCTATTTGAGCACTGATTTATGCATATAAATAATAATCTTGAATATAATGGAACGTTGATATTTTTCTATGTGATATTCCAGCTCACGGTTGCGGTTTGCTGATGACAGATCCTCTACCCAGAACCCCTCCACAGGCAAAGCTTGTTCTGGATGGGTGATTTCACTGTCTTTGACCAGTTCCCATGGCAACATTTCAAGTTAAAACATTGAAAAAAATTTAACTTTTTTTTTAATCCTCTGTGGATCCATGTCCTACCTTCCTTTGATCTGCTGTCATGCTGATACCGATACAATGTATCATAACAAGGAAAACCGTGATATAAATTGACACGTCTTTCATTGAGAGAGAGATCGCAGGGTTTCTCAACAGGGTTTGATCAAGATCTAGATTTAACATTTTTATTGTGCAAAAGTAAACAAAATGCCCTGAGAATCAAACAATATGGGCTGAATAGGAATATTAAAAAAATATATATTTTTGCTTACAATTTTGTTCAAGAATATACGTTTAATACAGTATATTAAATGACCTGTACATGTATGCATCTTCCTCTGCTTCTGTCAAGGGACATACTTTTGAGAAAGAAGAAAAATACGGTAAAGAGAATTTTGACCTCCCTTTTTCAGGCCTATTTTTCTGATAACTCTACATTATTTTAAGCTAAGTTTTAATTTAGCACTGATTTTTTTTTCTCTATGTCTGTGACCCATTTCACAACATACCAGTAGAGAAGTGACCTATAGCTGTGGTTTAATTAATGCAGCCAGAGAAGTGCTCTACTATAGAGTAAACAGAGCTTGGGCATGTTTCTGGCTCTACTGGAGCTGATATTTACACATTCCACTAAAATGAACATCTTTTTGAATAATGAATGCAAATGAGATCTAGCCGACTGAGTATGTTTGGCTCAGTGGAGGAATTCTTTTCCTCTCTGCGTGTTCCCTGCAACCTTTCTCTCTCTTTGTATTTCTCACTTTCTCTGAGCGTGTGTATCATACTCAAATTAGCCACAGCCAGTTGTCTGAGGAGGGGAGGGCTATTTTACCACACCAGCAAATATGTCATGAAATATGTAGGATGCTGTCAAAAGATGTTTTTAAATAGTGTGGTATATAGTCTGGTTTAATTTCCACCTTACAATAACACCAAACTTGCATGGAAATAACTCGTTCAGATTATCCCCTATGAGAAAGTAGTACATTATTTTTATACTTGTACTTCATACTGTAATGTTTTCAGAATCTAATGCATGTTAATTGCAACTGATAAAAATACATTTGAGTTCAAATTGATATTAAATGGAAACCTGAACTGTAGAGTGCTTTTTTTTCAGAGTGCTGAGACTATCCTTTGCAGAACATGCAGATCCACCTTCCGTTGTCACTCCGAGTTCCGTCGGATGATGACGAATGGGGATATCAATCTAATCATGCCACTTTCTAAGCTGTCTTCCAGTGCCCTGCGTAAATCTGAGATCCCTGTCGTGAGACTGGCACGGGCAAAGAACTCCTATTTAGCACAGGAATACCAAAGTACACTGGGGAGCATATCCCATAGCTTTAGAGGACATTTGCTGTTATTTCCAACCCACAGAGAGGGGGGGCTTAGAGAATACACACACAGCATGACCCAGAGGGATGCATATGGCAAAACACTAGGGTGTCCAGCCGCAGGTGGAATATTTCGACCCCAGGGGTGGCAAGGTAGCTTGCCAAGGGAAAGACACATGCTCAGAGGCTTACAGTGGAAATACACATGTGGGACCCCGAGGGGAGTGACCATGCACATGGGAGGCACCTACCTGACGTGCAGGCAATAGACATCGCCAGAAGTGCTGGAGAAACTCAGGGCTTTCGGAGAAGCTCACCAGAGTAAATATTGCACGTATACAGTCCGTAGAGTGGAATGGCAAGCAAGCGAAGACACCTGAGCGGGTCCGGTAGTAGCTGGTTGAAGTGAGTACATGAGAGTGCACAGGATTCACTCTGAGATTATAGAATCTGGTGAATGGAGTCAGCGGCCACACCAAAAACCAATCGTCCAGCAGCGATCGCTCAGGAAAGGGTGGAAGGTTCCACTCTGAGTCCGATGCTCACAGCGGCCTGGGAAAGCATGGCCGTTATCTCAGGATCTGACTCGACAAATGCCATATGCACACCCGAAAGTGGCAGCATTGTCTTATCTTCACTTCATGAAGATTCTAGCCCGACATGTGATGCTGCGATGGACAACAGATCCGATTCTGGAGCGCCAAGGAAAACCCGCAGGACATCCGAAAATAGACCAGGGAATCCCCTTTTTGCATCACTGAAGAGGGGGGTGTGGTCCACGGACAAACAGTCGGCGGTTTGTTCCACGCTCATACCCGGATTAACATAGTTTTGTGCCCTAGGCAGGGCCGGATTATCCATAGGTGACACTGGGCGAGTGCCCAGGGGCACCAGCCAATGGGGGGCACCAAATCATTAAAACAATGACTAGACCTTTAAAATATTTGTCATATTTTATAAACGTATTAACTACATAGTTAATAGATATATATGTAATACATATTTATTTATGCATTTAAAAAATAAAGAAATGTAATTGCATTTTAGTAAGTGCCCCCTACCCCTTCCCCGATCTTGGTCCATTCCACAGTGACACACTGCCGCCCATTGCGTTTCGTTCTACTTTCATTTTGTTTGCATTCGCTGCTAGGTAACGACTAACGAGTGATATTCGTTTCCGTCTCCATCCCACAGACGTCTACGCACACTTTTTACAGTCTATGGTCGCACATGTGCGGCTGGATATAAAATTCAGTCGATTTTGGTCGCAATCTGGAACCCTGCAGTATTTGTGGTGAGCTTTTACTTTAGCTGTAAGTTCATGTAACGTTATTACATCTATTGTCTTCATAGAAATACTGAATTTCAATTGTTCACACATTAAGTTTGTAGGGGGGGGGGGGGGGGCACTTAAACTGTGGTCACCCTAGGGCACAAAACTATGTTAATCCGGGCATGGCCCTAGGGTGACCACAGTTTAAGTGCCCCCCTCCTCACACTTAATGTGTGAACAATTGAAATTCAGTATTTCTATGACAAATAGATGTCATAGATTTTCTATGATTTTCTATGTCATAGAAATAGATTTTCAATAGATGTACATGAACTTACAGCTAAAGTAAAGGCTCACCACAAATACTCGCAGGGCTCCAGACTGCGACCAAATGGTCGCATTTTGCGACCAGAATTTGAGTGTGCGACTGAATTTTATATTTTATATTTAAATTTGAATTTGCCACACGTTAATAGCATGGTTAAGCGTGGAATGGGCGCGTCAATGAATGAATCCGTGGCAAGAATAGCGCGCGTAAACATCTGTGGGATGGAGACAGAGACAAATATCTGTGGGATGGAGACAGAGACAAATATCACAACCTGCTATGTGTCTGAGCAATGAGCGATCTCATCGACTCGTTAGTCGTTACCTAGCAGCGAATGCGAACAAAATGAAAGTGGAACGATGTGACGACCCCCAAATACGCTACTCATAGGCCTATGATTAGGACCATGGTCAGCAGCAGCGACCCGAACCACTGACCGTAAAATAAATCCTCGAACTTGCCAGTCGCGGCGGGGCGACTCTGCTCACGCGACACTGTCTATTACTAAATCCAGTGAAGAAATCCATTGAATTCGCCTCAGAATTTTAACGTCATCATCACTACGAGATCCAGCGAGAAACATTTCGATTCCGCGCAGAGTTCTGTTATAAACCATAGATATCAGATCAAACAGCGCTGATGTCCAGGAGAAACACTTATAGAAGGCTTTCAGTCCACAAATCAACAACATTCACCATAGATTTAGGCTAATGTAGTAACTTAACTCTGTGATTTGTGGAAGAAATAGTCAAATGCTTACAAGTAGTCTAGCAGCTACACATCTTCTCACAGTACTGCAAAACTATAATATCATATATAAATATAAATAACATTACTTCTGCTCCTGCCGCCGGTCTTTCTGAATAAAAAAGCTTGCGATTGCGGGTACATTATGAATCGTGGCAATGTGCCGTGATTATTTTTCTTTTCTTAGTTTTCACTTAGCACAACCGCTTAACTGATGCCTGTACATTAGGGGGTAGGGGGGCACTTACCAAATCGCAATGATATTCCTTTATTTTTTAAATGCATAAATAAATATGTATTAGATATATATGTATTAACTATATAACTATATAGTTAATACATATACATTTATAAAATATGACAAATATTTTAAAGGTCTAGTCATTGTTTAATGATTTGGTGCCCCCCATTGGCTGGTTCCCCTGGGCACTCGCCCAGTGTCACCTATGGATAATCCGGCCCAGTCCACGCTCACACCCTCAGGTCACCCTGGCCATCAGCCGCAGAAGCACCTCACGTGGGGAGTGTTAGATCGGGGTGTGGATGAGGGGACTCGCTCTCTCTAACGAGATCATAGAGTCTTAAACTTAATAACGCGATGGTCATGTTGCCCCAGAAAAACGTGAGTCATCCACAAATGCTGCTCTAGCGCGATCAAGCCCAAGCACGCAGAGCAGAGAATGTGCCCATCAAAATTGGAAATGAGTCGATCGCAACCAGAAATGCACGAGCCGCACTTTAAAACTGTTGACCATTTGCAAGCTCTGTGCAAACTGTACAACTTAAAGAGATAGTTCACCCAAAAATGAAAATTCTGTCATAATTTACCCATCATCATTTCTTTCCAAACCTGTATGACTTTCTTTCTCCTGTTAAAAATAATAAACAATATTTTGAAGATGAGATGGGGTGCTAGGTTGCAAAAAAATTGTGGAAACTGAAAAAATGGGTCACAGAGCAAGTCCAGATATTCACTGGACTAATGTGCCAGGATACTGCTCAAGGTTATATCACCTGTGTAGTGCTCGGGGATAAATACAGAGGAAGTTTGGGCTATTGACACACAGAGTTTCTATTCTGATAGCACAATAGATCAAGCCTGCAATGAGGAGATCTGAGGAAACATAGTGAAAGCGTTTTTATCCGGTCGGATATAAAAACCAGATCTCTTTCCACAGCCACATATCCTGATCTATGTCCTAATATAGATCTGAAATGATACCACACATCTCAAGGGGATTGTTATAAAACATAATGCATATTCTGAAATTGAGAAGAGTGTTTTTTTTTTTTCAATTTGTCATTTCTTACATCAACAATCAGAAAGCAAGGAAGTGTCTAAAACAAAATCCAAATCCAGTCCAAAAACATAAAAAAGAGAGAAAAAGGACAGTGAAAGACTGTCCTCTTCCTGGCAAAAATGCTTATCTGCAAAGTTTTTGGGCCAGTTTCAAACTACTTAATTTAATAATCAATCAGACCTCTGCCTGACTGAAGGTTGAAATTGGCCTTAAAAGGTTCAGGGCCTGACAGAGGAAGACAGGACAGAGACAGAGTCCATTTCTCCTTTCCATCTGAGATCAGTTCTCTGGCAGATACTTTGAAGTTGGGTCTGTTAATTACCAGCTGCTGTGTGTCAGCTTATATATGCTGCCATTTTTAATTTTCCAGACTTAGTGTTTTTTTCTTCTTCAGTAACATCAGGGATACAGACTCTTTGATAAAGCAGCCCACCTCCTTCTGTTTTGTATGCATTAGCCAAACCCTAGTGAGCTGCCTACCAAAGTAACATTTGTAGACATCGCAGTCGTGCAAATTTATATTAACTAGTTTGAGATCATTTTGATATCTAAACTGGTCGTACATCTATAGTGGTGAATGTTTTATGAGCAGTAGAATATTCTGTGCTAGAATATTCATTCAATTCAATGTGCTAGAATATTCATCCGCACAGACACGCAAAGCCAAAGCACAACCTCAACAATCTTCTTCCGATGCTAGGGCCGAAAGATTCATAGAGTACCTTTAATGTTTGATCAGTGATGTCCTGGTGCATGAAAGGACTCAAGAGGGGAAAATTATGGATTGTTTTGTCTTGGATAAACAAAATGTTTATCCAAGATGTCGATCAACAAAGTCGATCAACATTTAGGGCTCTATCTTGCACCCGGCGCAAATGACTTTATACACTGACGCATTTATCATTCCTATTTTGCACTCGCGCAAAGCGGGCTTTTTTCCTCCACAGACGCACGTCGGTAAACTAACAAATGAACTTGCGCTTCCTGGGCGGGTTGGCGCAAAAAGGAGGCGTGTGTCGGCGCAAACAATCCCTGGTGCTATTTTGCAGTTCCAGAAAACAATTGCGCCAATGACCAGAAAAAACCTGGTCTAAAGTCAGTGGCGCGTTGCGCGTACATTCAGATGCTATTTTAAGCGTGCATGCTTGGCCATAATACAGAGTGTGAACAACGCGCATACACTGTAGATGATTCTCTCATCAACACAGATGCATTTTACTTTTTGCAAATGATACATTATTATACGGAAAAATATATAAACATGAGGGAAATCATTGTTGTGTCCATGATGATGGGAAAAACAGGCATAAAGCTTACACATTTACCCAAATTATTATATGCATGTTTAACCCGAAGCTAATTTGGGTGGGTTTGTCCCATCCCCAGTGTCCCTTCTCTTTCTTTTACGGCCCTGACGAGAACATCGTTCTACTCGGCTGTGAACCGATGCTGAAGCGCGCCTGGTAAATGTGCCGTTAAAATAGTATTGCGCCACGGAACAAACGCATCTCGTTCATCATGCTCTTAAAGGGAATGTGATATGACGCTCTTATTGGTTTATTTCCGTTACGCCCAAACCACACCTATGAATAATGAAGCTACTCCAGACCAACCCCTTTTAGATTTGCGCCAGGCGCAAGAGGCATTTATCCCGCCGGGAAAATAGCAACAGCGCCGGGATCCGCCCACAAAGTTAATTGCGCTTTGCGCTTTGACACTTGCGTTTCAGATCGTTAAAATAGGGCCCGTAATCTTTTATATATTTAAATGCTGATATTAAATATGCTTTCATTTAGTACTAAATATTGCATCAAAAATAGCAGCAGGACTAGGGTTGGGTATCCAGAATCGAGTATCGATTGGAACCGGGACTAACTTTTCGTTTTTCCCGAAATCGTTCAAAAGTTTAAATTTCGATTCCTAGTTTCGATATTCACACTCGGTCGACTCGGAAGAAGAAACCGCTGAACACCACCAATGAAGAAGCGCCTACCAAAAGTGTTGGCATAACAGTGCGAGTATGAGTAGCTATACGTCGGCGGTCCAAAGTGTGGCTTCACTTTTCTAAAAATAACAAAATCTCGGCAGAATGCAAAATTTGTGACAAAAGGAGTATTTGTGACAGAAGGAGTATTTCCTTCAGAAAGACCGTTGGTTAGCAAGGTTAGCTAAACTTTTTTTGACCCTGCCTCTTAAAAGAATCGGAATCGAGAATCGTTAGGAACCGGAATCGAAACAAGGAATCGGAATCGGACTCAGAATCGTTCAAATTCAAATGATACCCAACCCTAAGCAGGACTGAGGCACAAGCAGGGCAGAGTTGGTTGTTAGTCGCAGGAGCACACCAGACAAACACCCTCAAAACTGTCCTATCACTATAGCTAACATTACAACAACATATCTTGGTTCTGTGAAACAGTAAAAAACAATGTTACTCATGTACAGTATGGAGAAAAAACAAAGCAGATTTGCCATCTCCCACTAGGGTACGTGTGTAAATGCTGTCAGGATATTAGAGGTATTGATCATGGTCTTAGACCAGAGGTCATTTGACTTGATCTGAAGAAGTGTCAGGAGGCTTCTTACTACAGCAGGTTGTGCTCATGCCTTGATGTCCTATATTTGCCACAGCGGTCGTCATCCTACAGCACAAACTCTATGAGAAGGTAATGACTTCATTATCAGATCCTTCATTTTAGTCACATTCTAAGGCAGCTTGAATACTCGATGGAGAGGGTAAATTTTATGGAACAGACATAATTGTCAATTCTCTGCACTGCCTATATGTGACTGAATGAATATTTATGACCAACATACATATTAATGTGCTTCTTTGTGTCTTGATAAAACAGATTAAAAAAACACTTTCAACATCGGGAACTTGAAATATAATCTCAGTCAATAAAATAGCACGGAGGTGTTGTTGCATATAAATCCTCTCATTGTATCAGCGTGAGATCTCCAAACCAGCTTGGCCAGACTCGGCCTCCTTCTGTGTAAGTGGCATATGCAGTTATAGGAACACGCCACATCATTGTTAAAACTCTCCGGTACTTTAGGAAAAAAAGTCTTAAGACAGGTGGGGCAGATGATATGTGATAGTTATATGTCCTTGGTTTCCAAGTTCTCAAAACCCATATTCACAACAGAGGCAAATTAACAAACAGGTGCAACAGTAAGAAAGTTCAAGGTAACTGGAGATGTTTTGAGATGACTTTCAAATATAATCACATAAAATATATACATAGATCCCATGTAAATACGTTTTCACAGCAAAAATTCATGCTTTTACAGTTTGGTCCCATGGACTTTTATTGTATTTTTCGAGAGGTTCCGAGTGCCTGACAACTGTGAGGGGTGAATTTTT
This sequence comes from Hybognathus amarus, assembly GCA_030378365.1. Classification (NCBI taxonomy): domain Eukaryota; kingdom Metazoa; phylum Chordata; class Actinopteri; order Cypriniformes; family Leuciscidae; genus Hybognathus; species Hybognathus amarus. The sequence goes on from JAQIUQ010006549.1 coordinate 63,392, forward strand.
TTTCCAACTCGTTAGTTTAGATTGTATTTAGATATAATATGTATGACAAATAAGGGTGGTTAACTTTGATTGACAGCTGATAACGGGCTGCGCAGAGTGGAATTTGACGCTCTCGGCCATGATCCGACACAACACATCATACCACCTCTGTCTCCTTTCTGAACATTTGTATTTTGTAGTTCCAAAGATTTTCCAAAATGGCGCCACCCATACCCCCCATAAACAGTCTCAAAACTGTTCTTCAGAAAGACTATGGGTGACGTCACAGACGCTTTGTCCATATTTTTTACAGTCTATGGTCTACATCTGACGCACATGGCACCCTTTAACGTCAATATGAGCCGCAGATATATATGGGCCAGAAGGCGCCTCCTAGTGGTCTAACCCTAACACTACCCCAGACCTAAACCTACCCATAACCGAAGCGTGTTATATTGACCCTAATGGGTGCCATGTGCTTTGGATTTAGAAGCAATGTCAAAAGCGTCACCTATATATATCTTTTGATTACTACTCGAGTCAGTTTTTCTAATTATTAAAAAAACCTTTTTATTATTTTGTAATTTTTTTTTCATTACTTTTTTATTACATATTTTTATAAAAAAAATTTACATTACATTTTTATTTGAGATTTTTATTTAATTAATTTATATAAAATTACATATTTAAAAGTGGCTTATTGCTTTCTTTCGATTATTATGTAATATATAATGCACAGCCAGCCAGCGCCCCCGGGCCTCGCCGAAAGAATAAAAAAAAAAAAAATTAGCCCATGAATTAATCACCCTGGCCTCTAGCCATCCTTGGTGTATATGACATTCTTCTCTCAGACGAAAACAATCAGAGTTATATTAAACAATGTCCTGGCCCTTCCAAGCTTTATATTGGCTGTAAATGGTTGTTCCTGTTTTGAAAGTCCATAAAAGTGCATCTATTCATGATACAAGTGCATCTACAAAAATTAATTTTCATATTTAAGTCGCGCTTTAGATTTAAGTCAAATCCATATGTTCTTTTGGCCGGAAGTTATTTTACTTTATAAAGTTTTAAATATGGATATTTTTCTTACATCTCCATCTTCCTCATTACTCCACATAAATTCAACATCGGAGATATTTTCATCAGCTATATGTTCAAGCACTTCAGAACTGTATATTCTGCACATTCAAAAAATGTATCAGTTCTGTGTTATATATATATATATATATATATATATATATATATATATATATATATATATATATATATATATATATATATATATATATAAAGAAATTTCAATCAGCATCACTGAAAATGTGACTTCAGTAAGGCTTTCAAACCTACTGTCCATTCTAATGGACAGACACATTAAAAAAAAAATCCTGATTTAAAACGTGCAATTCTACAGTCGATTTTTAACTTTAATTAATAAGTTTAATCTTTGTATTTTACATACAAACTACGAAATACTGGCAAAAATATATACAAAATGTAAATAAACCTTAGAAAATGTTGCTATTACTACATGCAGAGCTTTACTGGCATTTGATTGGATGACAAACGTCCAATCTCATGGACTGCAGGCTTTAAACTAGATGAACCAGAAGTTAAAAAGGGGGACACAGGACACAGGGTCTGAATGGGTTAAAATTAAATTTACAAAATATAATAAAATACAAAATATGAAGTATTGTTTTTAATTTTTAAATAAAGTTTAATAATTAGGGTTAGGGGTTTGTTCAAATAATCCCAAATATCAGCAAAAGTAACAAGGATGCTTGCTTTTGCAAACACAAATGAAAGTTTCCAATATACTGAGACATGAGAAGTCGTGATACTTATTATTCAGTCATGCATTCGTCTTGCATAAACCTATTGTTGCAGTTGTCGTTTGGAGGCCAATGGCGGACATCTGAGTCCAGACGTCCATGAAAGTCTATTCCTATTCGCACAAGAGGCACTCCATTAAAGATAAGTAATGGTCTGTCAGCCTCGTCCCACGATCCACATTATTCTCAAAGCCCAATTTATGGAGATAAGAGAACGTCATTACCCCCTGCTACCTCTCATCAGTTCTGATTTTTAGAGGAAACCGCAGTGGGATAAGTGAAAGTGGGGTCTCAAGGCATCAGCGGGTCAGTGATGAGCTCTAGAGGGCGATTTTAAGTCTTATTTTGTGTGTGCTTATTGAAACTAGAAGGAGTGACCGTTTTGTCCAAATAATTGGAAGGATCTCCTTGCTGTTATTAGGGCACGAGTGAGAATCCTGCACCAATTAGATTCTTCATGTCCAACATTTCACGAGATAACTTACATATTAAAATCTCAGGAGATATAAATGCCATGCTTTCATTATACAAAGCACTTCCAGGTGATTTAAAAAAAGTCCCTGAAACAAATAACCAATGAAAATAAAGTTCTACTTCCAAGAGAAGTAGACAATAATTGCACATTAAGGCTCAATTCAATATAATGCTAAATCTTGTCTATAATGGGACCATCACTCAGAACAAAGCCAATGGTTTTCCTGCTGAATAAGGCTGTGTATGCTCAAGGGGCAATATATCCCAACAGGACCCACAGCGCTTTAACTGCACAGACCTGTCCACTCATTGTGATTGAGCACTGTGGCTCAGCCTTCTGACTGAGAAATACTACGAGAAGCTCAATTTGTTTTAGAGAATCATTACCAAGGAAAACACCTGCAATTCATCTTTTTAAGGCTTGACTCTGGCAGACAGAGCAATTATCCACAAAAGGTGGCATTTAAAAAGTTGAGCTGTTTTTTGTTTTTGAAAATGCATTTATTCTTTTCAAGGAATATAGGTATTTATAGATTGCTTTGGGGACATTTTGGATGTCTCACATTATTAGCCCCTTTCAAACATGGCCTACAGTCTTTACTGCCTAATTACCGTTAAAGGACAAGTTTGGTATTTTACAATAAAAGCCCTGTTTTAAGATCGTTTCTGGTGAAATAGAATGGTTAAGATGTTTTTTTAGACAGATGCTGCTGTCCAGAGAATTTTCGGATTTTGTGGTAGCACCCCCATACCTCTACAATGGTAGCATAGGTGCACAGGAACAATCCTTCATAAAACGCATAAAACTTACAAAGATGTGAAACTCACGAGTGGTCTGGGTGTTCACTGATATGCTCACACAAAAATCGCTGCAAAAGATGCTTTCCAACAGGTGTTTTACCATTCATTGTAAAACTGTAGACCTATTTTCCAAACACCTCACAACCGGACATTCTTCCGTTGAGTGCTTGAATAATACTCCAGGCCAGTTGGTGGCGATAATGCACCTTTGCCAATTGCAAGCAAATCACTTGTATAGTGTAGCCTACGATACCGCGACTACATAAGACTACAGAAAGAATACAAACAACCGTACATTTCCGTACAGGTAAATCCCTTCAGGCAATTACTGGTACGAGAAATTGTAACAATATTACCAGTAAATTATGATGCTGTGTGACCAAAGAATTAGGATTATCAGTAAAAGCATTTACGAGGTATGAACACTCGGACATAAGAAGTCTGCTTTGGGCCAGTCATAAAGTTTTGTCTAAGCTAATCAGTTGTCATTATGTGTAATTTAATGCAAAATAAAGACTAGAATAAACTTTTCCTTTTGTGCTCCTCAAAAGAAAGAATATCATGCAAATTTTTAACGTGAGGGTGAGGAAATGATGACTGAATTTTAATTTCTGAGTGAACTTTCCCTTGATATCTAATCAGTGTTGTGGCTAAATGTGGACGTTTTCCACAAAGGAACAGCAGATGCTGAGACAAAGCTGTTTCAACACAAAAAACAGCTTTTTGTGTTGTGCCTTCAACACAAAAATCCTGTAACACTAATTTCAGCAAGTCTAACATGACACTTAAGCAATACCATTCAAGCCAGAGAGCTGTTGTTCTAAGTATCAGTCATTTTCCAGTAAGCATGAAGAGAAGTTCGATAAACAAGAAGTTATAGTATTCTGTAAATTGCATTTCAGACAAAATGGGGCCAGTTAATTCACACTTAAATATGAAGGTTCCATAATAGGGTGTTTGTAGCAATTCAATATAAGAACCAAATAAACTTTCAGTGAACTGTTCTATAACCGTTACGTTCTCAGTGTAAAGAACATTTTTAATATTCTAAAGAACATTTTTCCACTACAAGGAACCATTTGTGCAATGGAAAGTTTCCATTGATTTCCAAGGTTAAACCATCAATGCAAATAAAGAACCATTGTTTTTAAAACTGTAATTACTTTCCCTGCCACGACTGCCATTTTCCACAAGTTCTGCATGTGTCCAGGCAAACGACACACTGATAGCCTTTCTGGAACAATGCAACACAAGTGAAGACAAGTGAAGGGATGCAATACAACAGGTGGTTAAAAACATTGTTCATCCAATTGAACTATCCATTTTCCAAATCATTTTTCCCCATGGTTGTGACTGTGAGCCAATCGAAACTGTCAGTCGCAATAATATGTGTCGCTCCAAGCTTTTTAATAAGAGAGGGCAGGACCAGAGTTAAACAAACTTAAATTATGTTTGCTCATTCGAAATGAGATCTCAAATTTCTCCAGAGAGTAAACTGCCCTTCTGAGGGTAGCATTGAACATTTTTTTTGCACAGATATTACCAATCAATCTTTCATAACCAGGGCGAAATTCAACCAATCTGACTGCATTGAAAGTTTGAGACATGAATTTAAGAAATATTCATCTGCATGTAGACGTATTGTTATGGAGGAACGTTGGCGTATAGGTTAATTAGAACTTAAAATACCTTTTCCTCTCAAAACAGGACGACACAGAGCCTTCCAAGGATTAGCATGAATTAAATAGGAAAGAAAGGTGGTCCTATTGATTCCTATAAGCCTGGCTTTTTTATTAAGGGATTAAAGAAAAGTGCAACCGCCAAGCAAAAAGATAACCAGGGATAATGAACGAAAGTTCTTGTGCTTTGTATAAACTTACGAGTGACTGGCAGTATGCCAGTGTTTAATGAGCCTGATTTATCTCACCAGGGAAGAAAAACATCCAGTATTGGCGTACTTAGAAAAGCAAAGCACTTCAAGGTCACACATTTTTCTAAGATCAACAAAATGAAATACGATACCTCTCCAATTAAGTGCCTGCATTTATCTGTCCCATTAGCCAGATGTCTTTTTACTGTACTTCATATTGTCGTAATGAGCATATACAGTGTATCCAAACGCTTAAATAATACGTAATGCTGAGCTGTGCAGAACTGGATACACTGTCTGGTCAAGAGGAAATTGTGTATCAGTGTCAGTGAAACATGGACAGAGATATCTAGAGGATGGAACAGAGGTTAAGATGTCAGGTATCACTCAGATGCCCTTGCTGTAACCCTGCAGCTCCTCTTGCTAACAAGCACTCAGAGATATCACAGTGTTACTCACAGGTTCAGACTGACTAAGTTCATGACACTGATGTCACAAATGACACTTGAGGTCTTCCAGATGTTGCTAGATTAAGAGAACTTGAGCTCCCCCTAAAAATCTCTTATATTGTGAATTCGCTTCTTGTTAGATGAAAGCAGCAGATGCACAACGATATCTGTGTGTATTTCATTCCATATCTCCTTCTTACCAGTAGTTAATAACTTTAAAGTAACAGTTTGAGCCTACCTAAGATGGAAAACCCTATAATTGGCCCTTTTCCAGAGCATCCCAGGTATTTTTAAAAGAGAAAATCTATAAGAGATGCCCGATAACTTAAGTGTTTTAACTTTTGAGAAAACATTGTGATAAGTGGACAAAGAATATTTTTTCATATAAAAGATTTTCATATCATATTCATAACTTGAAGGTACAGTGTGTAACCTTTGGCCCTGTAGGTTAAAAAATAAAAGTGCATGCATTTTGCGGAAGAACGTTGTTTTATATATGCTTCAGCTTTTCCCTTTTCTTATAGTTTACGGATATGACGACACAGGCGAGTGATGCATGTACGCAATTTCCCATGAAAACGATTCCCGCCAAGTCTAAAATATAAACACTTATAACAGGCTTACCATTAGGGCTGTAGTCAACCAAAGAAATCCTTAGTCGACCAAAGTCTGGTCTTGCACAACGATTAGTCAACTAAAATAAATAAATAAATAAATAAACGGATGTTTTGATTGAACATAAAATTAATACAACTATAATAATAATACAATTCTTTAAAATTTAAGTGATTTTTTTTTAACTGCAAAAAGTGAGGAGCACTAGGTCTATGGTGACAGTCACAATCGCGCACCTGATCACACCACACGCTACAAAAAATAACTGCTATCTGCCACATAATACAAAATCTTAGCAAAAGCTCTCGTTTATACAGGCTTTATTCTTCTTTATTTACAAAGCTATAGGTTAACCTTTGTTCAACCAATCTAGGCATTTAAAAAAAAGCCTAAAAACAATCTGAAATAGGCTGTGTTGTAGAAAGGCTGCAAGGCATATGGGTTTATTTTCGTTTTGTTACATTATTTAGGCTATTTTCAAATGTGTCAAATGTACAAATAAAAAACAAAAACATATTAAGAAATCACAATCATGATAAAGCCGTTAAAAGGGCTGGCTACGTCTTTTGCGTGCTCAAGTTCGATTTCAAATGTAGGCACGTGATGTGCGCGCTCATAATGGAGCAACGCGGTCGCGGTCGCCTACCTCCACAGTCTTGTAGTCTTAGTTTTAAAATGTAGCCAGACAAAAGATTTAGATTTCGACTAAAGCCAAAACAAGTAGCGTTCTACCTAAATGAATACAGCAGAACTACCTATATCCCTTACTGAGCGTGAAGCAGCAGCACAGCCAGCCACAGGTGCGGTTCCCGAGTGTATTACTGTATGTGTGTGCGCTAAACTGTGGCGCAGTTACAAAAATAGCCAAAATTAAAGCATTTAAAGTTGGGGATAAAACATAGGCTAATTAAATTTAGAATACAGTAATACGGAATACATATCAAGGAGTAAATCATTGAAAATGTATTTCTATTAGCAAAAAAAAAAAATGCTACTGGTCGACCAATAAGAATGTAAGTTCGACCAAGACGGCATTCAACTAATTAGTCGACTAACGACTAAAGTTGACAGCCCTACTTACCATAGTAAATCAGGGGAAGACAAAAACACGTTTTGAAAGTAGTATTGACCTTTAATTATTTTTTAAATAAATAAAAATGATTTTATAGATCCCCTTATTAAAGCGAAATTCCAGTAATTATGATTTTTTTTCTATCATACATTTAGTATTAAATTATAATTTACATAGATTAACCTTACATTTTCCCTCTTAGGTTCCCTTGCCTTGTTATTTATTGTAACATAATTAATAATTCAAATGAATATTAATTTAGAATAAGTGATCTGATGTCAATGAATTGTTCCAGCCTGTTCTCATCCCAAAGCACCATATACAACGCTTTTGCAAAAGCGTAAATATCCAACACACATGGCACCCTTTAGCGCCAAATGAGACGTAAAAATAAATCGGGCAGAAGGCGCCTCCTAGTGGTCTAACCCTACCCCAACCCCATACCTAAACTTAACCATCTCATTTGGCGCTAAAGGGTGCCATGTGCGTTGGATATTTACACTTTTGCAAAAGTGTCGAAATATGGCGCCTTGGGATGAGAATGCGTTGATTGTTCTTGTGTGTCTCAAACGATTGCAATGCAGCAAATTAGAATATCTGCATATTCAAATCACACATGTGAGATTTGAGAGCTATGAAGGAGGGAATATTTTCAATAAGCAACAAATTATCATTTGGCTTCAAAAGCACAAGCCCCTTTAATGTCATTTTGGAGCTTGATAGCACACTATTCACTTTCATTATAAGGAAATGATCAGCGTGAACACCCTGCCATAAGATCTCGTGTTTGACAGAGGAAACATCACGCAGGTTTGGAACGACATGTGGATGAGGATGACGAGAGACTTTTCACTCTTAGATGAACTATCACAGTTTGATCCCCACTGCTGGAAGATCCCAAGATAACTGTTATTTCTATTCATCAGCAGTCTTCGTGGTATCTGTCACTTTTATCTCTACACGTCCCTTGTCTGCTTTTGTTCTGCATGCAAGAAACATCTAGTCTTAGGTTGAGAGGATAAGCATTAGGAAACATTCCCACCCTGTGTACAAGATTAAAAAAACAAACATTTAGAGTATCAAAGATAACGAACAATTAATAAAAAAAACTCTTTGGACAGAAAACCCCCCCAGAAACCTCATTTCCTTGCATGATAGCTGATAAAAGAACTAAAATGTGATGCCTTATATATCACTGAATGAGCCCAATCTAATCTATGAAACACTCTGAATGCCCTCTAGACCCTTTAACCTTCATTCACAGGTGCTGCTGCTGCCCAGTACGAATAAATGATTTGATAAGTTAAAGCCCCATTCAGCCATTATAGCTTGTCATCTCAGTTTTAGCTGCATATGATAGTAAAGGGCCTAGACCTTTCCCATTATACAAATGTAGGTAGAGATGAAGAGAGCGAGAGAGAATGGAGCAAAGGGAAGAGAGAGGCCCATTGATATTACTGGCCCTGACATTCTCTGTTGTCTAGTCACATAAAACCATAAGACCGACACAACACCTGAGGAAAAAAGATGCAATAGCAACCAATTATGGCACTGCCACAGCCATGAAATCACTCGTGACAGTCTTATCCTGTATGCATGAGCTGGAGGAAAGATTTCCTCTTCAATCTCACACAACATGTGGGCATCCTCACTAAATCCATCACATGCTGACAAAGTCTAATGATAAGGAGGCCACAGAAGGAGGATTCCCACACTGAAAGTGAGTTCACAATTTTCACTCTAACAAACTGCTGATAAAGAGCTTATGTGGACGTATCCAAAATGTGTTTTTATACTCAGTAGATGGAATGTACTTAAGCACTTCTTAGAAAACACTTATATATACACCTTTTTTTAACCAGAAGAAAACTCATTGAGACTTAAAAATCTCTTTTCCAAGAGTGTCCTGGCCAAGACAGGCAGCAGCACAATTAACAAAGTTGCTGACATAAAAAATATATATATATATATAACATAGCATAAGCATAAAACATATAAAAAAATAAGCTGGTAAGAAATATTGAGTTATACGTCACAAATGATAAATAGCAGCAAGGGTCATCCAAATAATTTATCATAACAACTACAGCCAGTATGTGTAGCCTCTATGTCATTTAAAAGTAATTTAAAAGCAACCAGTGAAACCGGTTCCTGAGGAATTCCTCAGAACAAAGACAATATCGTCCTGTCTTCTTTTTAATATAAAATTGAAGGTATGGGGGAAGCAGACCAAGAATAGCTTTGTAACTAAAAATGTGCCAGTGATTAAGCCTAAGGGTGGACAATGCAGACCAGCCAACCCCATCATACAGAGAGCAATGATGGGTAAGTGCTTTAAAGTTTGTGATGAACCTAAGGGCTACGTGGTGAACAGTATCCAACAATTTCAAGCATTGAATGGATGCATGTATGTATATAACATCATCATAAGTTCCAGCACTGACTTTGATTCTAAAATAAAAACCCAGTCTCAGCTTCAGTATTTTCACCAACTGCTGGATGTGAGGTTAAAAGAGAGAGACTCATCAACTAGAATACCAAGGGTACTTGTATTGGGATACAGTCTCAATCTCCAAGCCCTGAGAAGTACTAATGGATAGAAGGTTTTGTGGCTTTGATTTCGGATTGAAAAACAACGTTATTTTAGTCTTGTTTTTCATTCAAAACAAGTTTTAAGTCAAAAAAGGTACATTGTAAAGTATCAAAAGCAAGTTGTAGCTGACAAAGAGCTTGGTTTGGTGTTGCTGCAAAGCAGCATAGCACAGTGTCATCGGCATAGAAATGAAAATCTGCATTTTGAGACATTTCGATCAAGAATGTTGATGTATTGCAGGATTGGTCCCAGCACTGACCCCTGGGGCACACCCTTGAATACTACTAAGAGGGCTGGATACTAAGAGAGACTTATCCTTGAAATATTGGACAGTAAATGCACTTTAGATTAATGCTGCTCTTTTAAACTTTTGATTAATCAGAGTGCTGAAAAAAATGTATCACAGTTTACACAAAAATTACACAGCTCAGCTGTTTTCAATATCATTATAAAAAGTTATTTTTTCTTGAGCACCAGATCCGCATATTAATATGATTTCTGAAGGATCATGTGACACTGAAGACTGGAGTAATGATGCTGAAAATTTAGTTATTTTAAATTGTAATAAAATTTCACAATATTTATATTGATTTTAAATCAAATAAATGCAGCCTAATAGTGAGCATAAGAGATGTAGTCTATTTTAAAATAATCCAAACTTTTGAACAGCACTGTAAATTTAAAATTTACCTTGCAAATCCAGTTAAATGCAAAACATGCAGGGAACTAGAAATCCACTGGCTTTAGTGTGACTCATTAGATTAATTGCAATGAAACGGAGTTGTGACAACATTTAAAATCAAATTTAACTCTGCTGCATTAGCTCGTAATCAAGCAGCAAAAATCTTTTTAAGTGTTGAGTGAAAGTATCCATAGCTGGTGTTAGTAAACACATTTTGAATAGCGGTGCAATTCAGCCAAGTAGATCAGATTTATATCCCAATGTAAATGAATGTGCGATTGATTTGTGTAAACATAATCTTTTAAAATGTCATATACATACTCACTTAAACATAATCCAGTACTAATGTAAAAGCAAAACAGCTCATCTCCAAGACTAGAGGAAATATCTGCCAAATCCTTCAGTACTTCACACAGAAATAAAACAATATTATGTTGGTCAATATTTGCAAGTCATTCAATTCTGTACTGAGAGGTGGGTAAAAATTACGTGTTAATGCCCCAGGGCCCTCGGACATGTTATTTGGAGAAAGATGAATGCAAACAATGTACAGTATGCAGTGCACACACACTCTCTCTCAGTAAGAGGAGGCAGTACTTCTCTTCAGCGTTCCTGGCATCATCATCATTATACTTGGTCAGGGACTCAGAGTCAGGGTTGATGGGAACGATTGGTTAAAGGTACGGCTGTTACTGCCACAGCGCACTAAACGCCGACTCTCCACCTGAACCTGGTGACACAAACGGCAGGCAGAGGCACTCAGAGATGAGTCAGATGCTGGATATGCCCAGTCAAGGATCAGGATCAAGACCTGATAGTCTAGCTTGAAGCCTTAATAACATGCGTTCCTTTAGACAGTGTGTTCACTTACAGACTCCTGGATGCGAGCAGTTGGTTAAGCTTTTGAGAGTTTGAACTTAGTCTTGTACAGTCAGATTCTTTCAGTAAATACAAAAAAATTGTCCACATTGCAGCTTATTCTTAAAATGAAATTGTTGATACACCCATTAATACTGTATTTGAAACGAGATGTAATAACTTAGGCAATGTGATCTAACTTTTAATTTGAATTAGAGCCCGACCATTAAAGGATTTTGAAGGCCGATACCGATACAAATATTTTTTGGTTTTAAAATCCAATATGCCGATATATTGGACGATATTTTTATTTTTTTCGAAACGCGCAAAAAAACATTAACAGATTTCCCTAACATTAGTTATTTGTAGTTATTTTTAGGTTTTAACTAAAATAATATGATCATGCATTTTAAAAAGAAACTTTTTTCTTTTATTGTCACAACAGAACAGACTGATGATAGTGGCATTAGCTAGCTTTGTGGTTAGCTAGTCTATGATGAGCCATAATTTAGCAATGGATGACGTCATACTGCAAAGTATAAAACATACATTTTCAATATAACAGGCCAAGGAGAGATGATACGTCTCATTGCTATAACTGTCAGCGCTATTAAAGAAATACTTCAGTCACAATGTCAAAAGTTAAAAGGACAGTCAGCCAACTACTGTACACTGTAACAACGTAACGTAATTATTACTAATTATTACTATAAGTAATTCCGCTTCACTCTCGGCTTATTTAACAGCAGCAAAACTGGACATGATAATCACAAATTCTGTCATGCTTATTTGATTTAAGAGAATGGATGGGGATGTTCTTTTAATTGTTATTCAAGCAATGCATGTCTCGTGACCAACTCAACGTGTGTTGCCAACAGGGACGGTGTAGAGTACCCTCTGGTGGACAAACTATACAACTCCAACACTCATGGCATGGTTCAAGCATGTTTCGTCCGATTTAATTTTTTTATTTTTTAAATATTCATTTATCGGCCATTATAACTGCCGATACCGATATTTTGGAAAATGCCTAAGTATTCGGCCTCAATAATATCGGCCTGCCGATATATCGGTCTGGCTCTAATTTGAATAAACCTGTAACAAACATCACCCTATACACATAAATAAATGTGTCTCTATCTATATCCATCCATCCATCCATCCATTCGAACATTCGAAGAATTAGTCATCATTATTATCAACAAAAAAAACAACTTTGCATGCTTTTGAGAAAATGTTTAGATCTTGGAGACCTTAATTAAAGCATGAACTCCAGTGATTGGGAAAATGGATCAATTTGAAGAGCTTCTACAAGATTGGAACTGTTGCAAGCTCCGCACCGCGCCAAAATATCAATTAATTTTTCCATTGGCTTCCAGAGACCTGCTGAGCTCAATGCTAATGTATCCCACAGGAGGAGGGACACAAAGGCACAGACCTCCCAGAGCATAAGGATCACAGAAGCTGGAAAGCACTGCTGGAACCAACAACGATTTATACTGATCTGCATTCACTGTGCAGGTGTGTGTTTGATAGCAGAATCTGAAGGTGGAATCTCAGAGATTTTAAGCAGACCATCTCTTATTCAAAACCTGCTCTTTAATCGGGTCCCTGCACCTGCACCCAGTGTGGCTTCTTTTGCAAGTCTTCAAGCACAAAATCGGAAAGTACCACAACTTATAGGACTAATTATAAATAAATCTTTACTGGCAAACTTACAGCTGGGGACCGTTGAGATATTGTGCAAACTGTAACAAAACTTTTTTACTTGGTATTTGACACTACTATCAATATCATCAATAAAAATTAGTGCCAAAAATATTCATCAACAACTGAATGTAACAATCAAGTCAACTGTAAGACTTCGTCAACAGTAATGAAGATGAGAAAGAAATGTGCATGCTGGCGATACTTAGTTTTTATTAAATCATGTTAATATTTTTTTAAATCACTGTTTGATTATTAATATTTAAAGACATTTTTGAAAATTGATCAAATGAAAATATGACTATAAAACTATTTAAAAACTATTTATTATCATTATTTATACAAATTTGTATGTTTATTCAAATTGATTTAATTTCTTGTTAATTAAAATTTAAACATTTAAAAAAATACTTTCTTTTCTCCTATTGTTCTAACCAACTAAAACAATAATTGTCAAATAAATTCTAGGCCATACTGGTAAACTTGCTGAGGTCTGATCATGGCCAGAAGGGCCAAGGGCAACATGAGGCAAAAAGGCGCTTATTATCTCTGTGTCTAATTATGTCTTGCTCTTTGCTGAACTTAACACTCACAGAATTCGAAATGCCGTTTGGTTTGCGTTTGAGACCTCCTTAAGTGATCACTGTAATTCTGAGGTCAATACAGCACTCTGTGCAAACACAGGGGTGTTGACAGAGTTGCAACAATTATAGATCTCATGAATATTCTTGTATAGGGAAGGGATATGGTATGGGTTGGGGAAGCAACTTTATATCTCGCCAAGCTACATGCTAATCATAATTTACAATAGTTCAAATGCAGTCAAGCTACACTAGGGCGATATCTTTTTACATACTTGGTTCAGGTCAGGTTAATTTTCAGCACGGTTCCTCAAAACCGGTCCTAGAGGGTTTAGTTTCAACCGTAAACAAACTCATGTAAACAAGCTCATCAAGGTCTTCAGTTAATGGGAAAGTTACTAGAGGTTGCACGCCTCTGGAGCAATAGGGATTAAGTGTCTTGCTCAGGGACACATTGGTGTCTCACAGTGGATTCAAACCCAGGTCTCTCACACCAAAGGCATGTGTCTTATCCACTGTGCCATCACAATATTTTAGATTCGCAGAATCTAGTGGTTCAAAGCGATACATCTTTAGGGCCTCTAGGACCCTGTGAAGTCCACTTCACAGTCCACTTACGGTGGAATGAAACGCACCTACAATTCTATAGGTCAATCTCTCCATCCATTTTATTTGACTGGAGGATGCATGTGCAGATAATTAACCCAATTAGCACAAGTGGAGTTCAATCTGTAATCAACTCAAAATAGGATAAATAACAGCAGATTCCAGCTTTGTTCCTTGACAGTTTATCAGCATCCCACCCCCACCCCATCTCCTCACTTATAGTTCCATCTTCTACTCTGAGTACTCTGGGTTCGGGCAGAAATTCAGAATTCGGAGCCATCCACCCGGACAGCACGCCAAATACACATAACCTTAACCGTAATAATTATATATAGATGTGAACTCATGAAATTTGTCATTGTCCAAGACAATATTCTGCCACTTTCCAGGCAAGACTTTTCAGGGGAATGTGATAAGATGTCTGAATGGATTGTGATTGGGTGTTTGATAATCCAGTCAAAGTAAAGTTAATTTTAATATAAAAAAACGATTATTACAAAGTCATGTATTTTTCGTTATTGTAGATCTCTGAACCTTTGAGCAGTGGGTGTTCGAAAGCTTTGTTTTTTTTTTGACATGTGGAAAAGTGTGCACAGTAGGAGGATGTGGGCTATGCGGTTAGTACTTGACAGAAAAACTGAAACGTCATTTAAAATGTGAAACTGAGAGTTAACAAGCACAGCACGACTGCAAGACCACAGCAGAAACAGATATGAGCATGTGCTAAAATGCTGATAAAATGAGGGAATCACTTTCTTTTACTCTTTCACCTCACACACAAACCTTGAACTTTCATTGCAACAGTGTGATAACAAACATTACTAGTACTCCATCACTATAACAAACAGCTGTTTCTAGGAACACATACATTATCTGATTAAATTAGTGATGGGATTGTGAAGAACACCTTCCAAGTGATACAATGCCTGCAGTTCAATTGGCAAGATTATTAAAGCCATCTTTCGAGTTCGGACTATCCTTAAAGGGGAAAAACAACAACATTCTTACATTCATCTTCATAGAAAAGTCGATAGTTTGTAATGAATGTCTTGGTTTGCTTCAGCGATCACAACAGAACAACAGAGAAGGCTGACTGGACCAATATTCAGCTACAGTCCCCGTGTTCTCAGTATTTTCTGCTATTGATTTTATACTATTGCGCTTTAGTCAGCTCGCTGAACATCTGAGCTGTGAGAAATCAGCCAATTTTTGGTGAACAGGCACCACAAAACAGGTTCGATTAATAACTGTAATCATAAAACACCAGGGGTTTACAGAAGATAGTGAAAATGTAATAAATCAGTGCACTGCAGTTCTTTAAAAGAAGTAAAAGAATGAAATAGTGACGGTTAGGCCCATCATAAGTTGAATCATATGAAGTAGCAAATTAAAAAAAAACCATCCACATATATTTAGTCTGAACACAAAGAAATAGCTTTATTTTTTGTACAGAATATCCATAGAGCAGCATGTGTTCCAAAAATATTATTTAACTTTAAGTAACATGTAAACCTTTTTTTACAAACAGGAGCCATCTTGGAAAACAGTCACGACAAGTCAAACCACGAATGTTGTGCTGAGTGAGCTGAACTGTATCTGAACTGCATTCAGGGATCGACTTATCTAGACTATTTCCTAAGATGGCTCCTGTCTGTATATACGAAGTGAACTGTCTTTATAAAGTATCTTATTACACGATCTGTACACTTACAAAGTTCACAATGCTTCGTTTTGCATGCAGGGACCCTCATTATGTTACTGTGTTAGTGTGGGGCTATTTTGCGCCTTGTTAGTGGTATAAACTAGCGATTTTTACTTAAGTAAAAGCATAGTACTAGCATTATATGCTAAACAGTTTTTAGATCAAATCTTTACATTCGATTACCATAAAAACAAATCTCAGAGAACGATTGACTAGGTACCGATGTTTTATTAAACCAAAGGTTCATTTTGCGCCGGAGTTCTCCTTTAACTTTAAATAAGTTGTTTAAGTAACTTCATACGAGTATGAAGTATATAAAGCTAAGGACCTAATAAGCTCTTTACAAAAAGAAATGAACTCATCCCACCTCACAAATATCACAAATTGTGTGCAATCAGAACCGGATTGATGTAACAATTCAGTAAAATTCCTCAACCATTCTAATTTTGCATCTGCCAGTTCTATCTCAATTCTTGAAATTCTTAAATTTTGCACGACCATAGCAAAGATTTTCACTGTATTTGTTGTTGATTGTGTAGCTCTCACAATATGAAGCTTTATCACAGGCAGATCTTAAAAAGTATAAACTGATCTATATGGTTCTTGACAGGTAACATCTGTGAGTGTGCGTGTCTGCTTCGTTATCTTACAGAGTTTTCCTGTGCAGCCAAGAGCAGCTCCTCATAATAAAGAAGTTGATCTACTTCAAAGCAATCACTGGGCTTCTCCACCAGCTGGACCAGAGCCTGTCTGATGCTCTCCTCGCTCTCCTGCTTCTGTCTGGCCAGCTTCAGGTAATCATAAACCTTCAGGAACACCTCCTCTCCAAGCCTCAGACACACCGACCTAAAACACCAAATTGAAATTACAATTAGAATGAATATTAAAATAATTCAGGTCACATTTATGAAGTCTCAAATGTCAAATGCAAATACATTGTTTCAAAACAGCTCTCTGGATTTCTTGTTCTACATCTATTCTACAGCATTTAGTCTCCCAAGTCTTTGGGAAAACAGCGGATGCATCCAAGCGGGTCCTTTTGTAAAAACAACCCTTGACAGGTGTTTGGTAGTGAGCTGACACCATGAATCACTTCCTTGTCTCAATGTCAGTGTGATCTCTATCGGCACCTCTGGACCCCTCAGCTAGAGCAGAACTGCCCCTCACACACACACACACACTATATATTACAATGTATGAAATATGTCAACAGCTGGCAGACCAAAAATAGAACGTCTTTCCTTTTCCTTTAAGCGGAGTTAAAAATAAGTACACTGTAAAAATTAATACGCATTATCTTTATCAATAACATTGTGGCAACAGATTACAAGCAATATTATTAATTCAATTTAACAAATTAGAATTGAGTAATATTTAATCAAATTAATTCCTTAAAAGTTAACCATTTAAAATGAGTTAAGTTTACACCCAAAAATGTAATAAAAATATCTGAATAACAGACAGACGTCAAAAATTAATTAAGAACTATTTATATTATATTGGCAACATTGAAGACACCTGATGTTAACAAGCAGAATTACTGAAGGAGAAAACCGTAATTTTAAAACAATCCTAAAACAAACACTGATCACGATAATGGTGACTTAAATGTACGTTTTTGTTTGTTTGTTGTTGTTGTAAGTTTTACTCATTTTAAATGGTTAACTTTTAAGGAATTAATTTGATTAAATATTACTCAATTCTAATTTGTTCAATTTAATTAATAATAGCTTGTAATCTGTTGCCACAATTTTTTTGATTAGATAAAGCGTATTAGTTTTTACAGAGTAAAGCCTTTATGAATATGTCCATTTAGCATGAGAGTGAGATGTGTGAATGATTTATGAGTTGATGTAAGTGCTGAGCAGTCTTGGTAAGGATGGAAACGTCCATTTATTTCTCAAAAAAATATAGTCTAGGCTAGATCTAAGAGACAGGAGGGTAGTAATGGTCTCAGAGAATGAGCTTAACAGTGAAGGACAGATAACAAAAGAAAATAATTAATTCCATCTAGGTAATATCAGGAATTGCCATTCTTATGAGGGATAGAGCCACAGAAATCAGATTTTCAAATGGTCTAAGGAACTAAATTAATTTGCACTTTCCAAGACAGGACGCTTCATTCTTCAAGATAATGTAACATTTGTGACTCAAAGTGTGTGTAAATGATTGATTGCTGGCTGCAGGAGCTTAGAGGTTTATCATCTGAAAGGGTTCAACCTTACAAGGTTTGGGTTAGTTTCACTCAGTCCCTACAAGCCAAAGTAGTGTCATCAGGAAGAGGATCGAAAAAAGAATAAGGAATGAAAGAGACAGCTGGAAGAGATGAACGATATACCCCTAAAACCCCAATTAAAAGAAACACAAGGGGTCCAGAAGTAGTGTATTTCTTGTGGTGGCAGACCATCTGTAGCACATTTCTAAAGGTACATTTACATGAAAAACTAAAAACAAGGTCCCACTTTATATTAAGTGGCTTTATAGGCTTTTAAATTATAGGCTATAATAAATACAGTGGGGTTCAACAGTCTTAAACCAAATCGGAAACATGGGATTTACCATTCAAGGAATACGGGAACATAAAACATTTGCAGATGGTCAGGTCTGACAGGCTCAAAATACATTCTTTATGAAAACAAGTCAACTCAAACTGCATAATGCTCATGGTACTTTTCAAATAAGAAACTCCTCATACCCACGAGAAGAAAAATGCACCCTGAATGAAATATTTTTATCTGTATCACAACATACACACATTTTCTATTATATTTTGTACAGAAAAGACAACCCCTGTAGATTGAAATACATTTTGAGAGCATATTTCTTTTTACCAAAGTTTTGTTTTTGCCTCAACTTTGATGCCAAGGGCATTTTCAAACAGGAAGTACAGGCTTCTGCATGAGTGATATTATAAATACAAGAAGACTTCAAAACACACAGAAGCAAAACAGGACAAAGAAGGGCATCATTAAAGAAATTAACTACTTTGAATGTGAGGCAGCATTTTAATTGATTATTCATGAATGACTGTCAGGGGAATTATGATTGAAAATTAAAGAGGCAGGGTGAATACTGTCTGATATGAGATCAGGGGTGACATGAGATTATAGGAGAAGAACTGAATAGAGCAGGTAGGTGGAGGTACGGGTTAAATGAAAGGTGGGGGTTTTGAAAGGCATTGAAAGCATAAGTGGAAAATGACCAAAATGACGTTTGTGAGTCATTCTATGGAATGAATCCATTTTTACATATAGCTCATTTCTGCATATCACTGCGTTCAATATCTCAAAAAGCTACTGTGAAACAGGTACAGGTTATTCAGGTACGGTCCCGATATTCAAGCAAAATTCGAAACCTTATGACACGGCAATTTGTATTTCCATTTTTGGTGTGCAATCAACACGCATAATCGCTTTTCAGCGGGTTTATGAAATGCCGCTGACTTAACGTTAAATTACTGTATATATAAATATATCACCTACCCCAACCCCGTCCCTAAACCTACCCGTCACTGGGGTTAATACCATTTATGAGTCTTCCCCTACCATCCTAGGAAAAAAAAATATTGCTCCCCATATGTAGATCTACATTTTGCTTTGTTTCGCTCAGACATTTAACGGCGTGTACATACACGCAGAATCACTCGGACAATTAACGGCGTAGACATACACACGTACACGCAGATAGCTCAAAATGCGTATAGAAACACACCACTTGACTTAAAAGTGGCGTGTATGTTTAGGCAAAAGTCATGATGTCATGTTGCTAAATCAGGCCAAAATGAAGTTCTTTTCAAATTCGTTTTGGGACTCAAAACAGGTTGCCAAAGTGAACTTTCTGGAAAAGTTTGCACCAGCTGGTAAACACCTTCGAACTACCATTGTTCCGTTGTAATTACGTATAGGTAGGTGTTTGTTGAGGCTCCGCCTTCTTTGACGTGGAAATCTCATTCCTTCTGTTCAGTCCGTCAAGGTCAGACATTCGCAAATAAAAACATGAATACACAGAGTTACTTTAGACCAATTTCCAGCTTTCTCATTCTGTCTAAAGTATTAGAAAAAGGTGGGCACCACATAATTACAGTCTCCTTTGGATAAAAACAATCTGCACAAACTATTTCAGTTTGATTTTCATTCTAGAGGCTGCGTCTCTGAGAGTAGTGAATGACCTTCTTGCCTCTGATTCTGATGCCCTCAGCCTCCTGGTCCTCTTAGATCTGAGTGCAGCTTTTGATAGTGTTTGGTATTCAGTACACCTATCTCGTCTAACTGTTGTCGGTATCATTGGTACTACTGTAGTTTAGTGGCTAACTTTATATCTCTTCGATATGCAACAATTTATTAGTATTACAGTTTTCTCAGACGCTTTGGTAAATTTCTCAAATCATTCTCGACATTTGCAAAACGGTCAGTGTATTTCTCAAAACAATTCGTACAAATAGCAAAACACCATGGATTTCCTGCAAAAGCCAGTCTCTTGCTCAAAATCCTAAATTCATCTCTCAAAAGTAAATACAGTCTCTGTGTTATTTAATAAGTCAATGCCATCAGAATGACAAGTCCTTGTGTCATTGTGTACAGATAAGAGTCACATTGCTTTATCATGTTGTCAATATAACAGTGTACTCTGGTGTTCTCATGTATATGGATAAAGTGATGACAATTATTGTAAATTGTAGGTTACACACCAGATTATTAGTGTATGTGGGAGTTTGACTGCAAGAGACAAGATTCACATTTACGCTTTTACTGTTTGTACTGTAATGTGTTGACAGACCATGTCATTGCAATACAGAAAGGAAAAGACAGCACTGCATAGCAAAAGAAAAAACCAAAGTAGAAATGTGAACAGGAGAGATTTAGAAAAAAAGTCTATTGGAAATGTACAGAAATATGCTTGATTATGACAACTTGTTCAACCATTTTGCATGTAAAGACTAATACCTACTGTAAATGTGGGGTGTGAGACAATTCAACAGAGACCCATTGTAATACATTTTGATCAACATGACATACGCAATTGATAAAGTAGGAAACAGCAGAGAATTGTACATAATCATTTGCATGGACGTACCAAAGCATTTGCAACTTGTTCAAAGAAATGAGAAACTGCTGAGAAAAAAAAGTAGTTTTGAGAATTTTAATTGATCTGATCTGAGAAATGTATCAAAGCAACTGAGAAAAACTGTAATAAACACAAATCTCGCTCTGTCACCGTGTCCTAACTACATGCAACACGACGACATGCAATAAAAGGAATCTTTTCCATGTAAATCAGAATTTTTATCCTAACCAGTTACGATGGTGACAGGCGACGATTCTATTTTAGAAACGGTTTAAATTTTTCTGGAACCAGACAATGTTCTGATTGGCTGTGGGTTTTGATTGATTTTGACGCATCTCACAGTCGGGTCGTGTCTAGTGTAGACAGACAAATTATTTATCACTGGAATCAAGTCTGGTTAGGACAGAGTGTGTTACTGTTTCCCGTGGTGTACCTCCAGGTTTAGTTTTTGGTCCACTTCTATTTCATATTCTTTCTCTTGTTCAGATCATCTAGCATCATGATCTTAATTTCCATAATTACACTGATGATACAAAAATCTATCTTTCAGCCCCATACTCCTTTTCCTCCCCCTTCCATCACTTCCTGCCTACAAGATCTCAAAGTATGGCCATCCAGACTTCCCAGATGACTGGAATCCTTTAGGGAGGCATATCTTCTAATTAATGTCAATGGTACAGATTCCGTGTGGGGCTGGTTATGACATAAAACATCTGTGCACAAATTTCCTGAGTCAGACTTGTAAAAAGACAAAAATCAAGGCCCAAGAGCCTTATAAAGGATCATTTCAGTAATTACAGAGAGAAAGTGACATGAAGTGAGAGAAATACTGAACAAATTAGCATATGAATAGTAGATTTAACAATGATGAACTGATAGGCTGTGGATTTTCGCGTTGCTCCAATTAGAATATTGATTGGATTTCCAGGACCATTACACAAAATGGGTGCAATTTCTGTCACTCATAATACACACATATAGGCCTATATATATTTTTATACACACACACGTATATGTGTACATATGTGTAAATGAAAGTGTTGATATTGAAAACTACAAGCAAACAGTTTTTTTTATTTAAATGAAGCTGAAATGAAATAAAAAAATATTTCCATTAAAATTATTTCGAGTAGCTGTTAAAACTTCATGCTGATTTGTACTTGGTTTTCGCCAAGATAAGCCCAAACTAAAACCTAGCTTTACAGTAATCTATGCTTCATCCATTTACGCTTCTTTCCATATGATGATGTGAATCTCCTGTCCGGCGTTAATTGCTGCAGTGTAATTGGTGCGTCAGCACACACATCGGCTGCAACTACAGTGTGGGCTCCCTAGTGGACCAGCTCGACAACCGTCTGGATTGAGCCGAGTAGGGGACATCTCTTGGGTCTTCAGGTGGGCACCTTCCATCCTCAGTGTTTCGTCGACTAGTCCACGACACCTCAAGAGTGCTCGACAGTGACTCTGGGGTCCCAGAGCCACCCCCTCCGTCCCCCACTCAACTCAGCCCAGCTTACTGACCTCTACATCCCTCCTGCTGCTGAGGTTGCTCCTTCCTCATAGTTCACATGTGACCTAACCACAACCTCACAATCTCTCCGCAACCCAACCATATACACCAACCCATTTGACTAAGGCTGTCAAGCCCCCCTGTCGTCGTTAAAGTAGGTTCAGTGGCAATGGTTTTGTATGGCATACTACCTACCACAAAACACAATAACTAATTACTATGCAAACTCTACAAATAAACTCCAAACAGACTCCAAGTTTTTCAAGAATTCTACGAAACCGTCAGCGTGGCAGCCTTTACCCAGCCAGCCTGAATCTTTCCGTCTCAACTGCAGCCAGTTGCTGCTCCTTTCTGCTGCTTCAGATAAGTTCTTTACTGTGCGACGCAACTCTTGGCCACTGAATCCGACGTCTCTGAGGAACCAGGGTTGTCAAATGTGGCACAAAACCTTGACAGCCCACTTCCACTGGATAAACCTGGACTCTCCATCCTTGCTGTTCTGCTTCAGAGGCCAGATGAGCATACCACAGTTTCTTCCTCTCATACTGTATGCCTATCTACAGCATATGCCTATCTACTGTATCTACAGGATCCTCCCATAGCACTGTTAAGTCTATCAGTTGAAAAATGCATGCTGATCCAGACCACAAAACAATCTGGTCGTGGGTTAGTTGTGGCAATTTCAGGTGGAAAAATAAGCCGTTGATCAAGATCAGCCAGCATTTTCCAGTCCCTAGCAGCTTCCAGTTGTCCTGGAGGAGAATTGGTTTTAACACCTTTTCTTGGTGGTTGCTCACCTGGGCGGAGAATTTTTTTCTTCTGTGTGTAATGTTTTGCTTGAACAGGCGGGAACTTATTGGTCATGTTATGCTCGCCTTCCAATGCTAACATTGCAGTACTTGGTCAATAGCGCCAAGTAAACCGATCTTGGCTAAGAGCCATCTTACATCCTGTCAAAATGTGCCTTAATGTGGCAGGTGATGAACACAAAAGGACAAGCATTGTTCCACACACTCTCATTTCTCATAACTCTCATCGTTGATCCATTCAATCTCATCCACTCTCCCTGCTTGGCCTGGGAAATGGCCTTTATAGAGAGAATGCATTGACGTCACTCAATGTCAATCCCGCCGGAACAACCTCCCTCAGCCTGACTGAGTGGCAAAAGATCTGCTGCGTGACTGGATTTAATAGGGGAAACTGCGAAAATGCGACTTAAAACGAACAATTTTATCAATTTAAACTAAATGTTGGACTCAATATAGTGTTCCTTACTATGTACTAAAGATCTAGTGATCCATGGATATTGACATGCAGCCAGGAATCGTGTTGCCTGACATTTATGTTTGCCTGATTTCGACACCGGGAAATAAAAGCAATATAGACCTAAACATAAAGCAAATTTGCCTGTGAACACTTTATATAAATACAATATAGGTAGGTCTAAATCCGGGTGATCACTTATACCAGTGTTATAATTATAGCCTATATATATCATCATATCGTTCAGCCCTAAAACTTTATAGTTTTTTTTTTTGATCAGTGTTTATTAAAAAACATCCAATAATGCAGAATATGCAATGATAAATATTTAATTGATGAATTGTTAATATATATATATATAGTATAACAATACAAAATATATGGATATGGTTTTACACCTAAATTCAGCATATTGACACAATGATAACTGCACATCCACCTTTCGCTGACTGGACTCCAGTTGTTTCTATGAATTGCAGCGATCTGCTCCTCTTTCTATAGCAGTCTGTAAAACTATACCTCCAATTTTTTGTCAAATCTAGTTGTACAGTCAATCGCAAAGCTCTTTTCCACTTTATATGTGTTGCGTTTGTTTATCGTGGCATTCACGCTGAAAATTAATACAGCTGCTCAGTCTTTTTGCCACTCAATGTGAGTAACTGCAGGCACTCTCGGCCGACGGTGACGTCACGCGCTTACCCTCTATAGACCTCATCCTCTCCCACTGCTTTCGCACCTTGAAAACTATGGTTTTTAAACCATATCATAGAACAATCTGCAACTTTGCCCTTGCCAAACTAAACTATTACAACCAACCGTGCTGTTTTCCAGCATAGCAAAAAATGTTGTCCCTACTTCTCATTAGTTGAGTTATTGCCATCTTAACATGATATAGAACAGGTCACCTGAGAATGTCAACTGTCTATGGGAAAAGTTATTCCTCGAGGCTGACACCAGTCATACCTTCAGTCATTTCATACAGGTGTCAAGGCTGATGAGCAGCAGACAGCTGCTGATGCCGAGGAATGGCAGGGATTCAGTGAACGCAATCCTCCAGCCTGCTCAATCCTCTACAGTAATGGGGACGGGATATGAGCATGTGCGGTCTGGGATTAAATCGACTGTGCCCCCCTGCCCACTTCAGCATGAGGTAATTGCTGTCTCCTTCTCTCCACGCTCCCTTGGAGTTTCACTGTGACTCTGGAAATTTTGAGCACTCCAGCACGGTGAAATGGAGAGAGCAAATTATATTACTTTATGAACCACATATGCGTATGAGTTCATTTAAAGTGATTTTAAAGTGGCCAGTCCTGAGAAGGTTACATCATTGTCAAACACTGTCTTAATTAAAAGCGTTTTAAACATTAAGGCTGGGTATTCGATTCACATGTTCAATTTCGATTCGATTTTGTTTCGCAAGCTCTCAGTTCAATTCGATTTCGATTCAATTTCGATTCCTGATTTGATTCTCGATTTCAGACTATAATGAATATAGATGTAATATAAATCCTATATTTATAAAAAAAGAACAGTGGACATAAGTTCACTAGTGGTTAATTAATACACAGAAAATAAGAGCCACAAACCTGTATATAAATCTCTTTTTATTTTAGATACACTATACACTAAATGCACAATGAATAGACAGGATTTTGATGCAAGATGCAAAATTGATGCTGAAAATTGGACAAGTCAGAACAGTCGCACGCCTTAGATCAAACAGGATCAGGTTATTTTATGTTTAAGATAGATATAGATGAATAAATATATGAATATTTAGACATTTTTTTATTACATTGATCTTACCTAAATGTTTGTTTTTACAATTGGGGTAATTTTTTGTTAAGAGTTTATGGAACACATGGAAGCTTGATTTCAATCTTTGAATTAAATTGAAAAAAGTAGCACAAATATAATAGAATAGACAAATAAAGAGACATTTTTGAGTAGTTTTTTGGGTATGTCAGAAATACTACAGAAACTGAATAAAGTACCTAATCCAATGTAAAATAACACTGGATAGTCTATTTAGTCCAGACTGAATTAAATACATAAGGTATTAATTCTGATTGCTTACAATTAATGCTATATTATGTTGTTATGACAACAGAATTAATGACAGACACATATGGCTGCGTTCACTTTAAGAACTAGTGCACTGTGACGGATCCATTACTGTCTCATTATATACTGTCTGTCACGCGCCGCTTGTTTTATGCTTATTTAAGACATAACCGACTGTCTTTACGAGGTTACTCACCAAGACCAGAGTTTTGACATAATTTCACGTCTTTTAACAGTTAAAGCAATATAATCCAGGGATAAAACTTTTGTTTCTGGCGAGCTGTTTATGAGGCGGATTTAGGCTGTACTGTATGTACACGCAGTGAAAGACATCTCTGAGAGTGCGCGAGCATGGGATGGTTTAAAATTGATTGAATGTTTAAACTGGTAGAACTTAAAACGATGTGAAAATGATAAGCAGTTACGATCAAATGGGAAATGCGAGCCACTAATATGTGGAAGTGAATATTCGTCATGTCCTGAGTCCGATCTGAACGAGTGTATATCAGACGCCTGAGTAGCAGGTACAGCAGGAAAACTGCGAGCCATTAATATGGGAAAAAAATTGATTCGTGGCCGTTGAGAATCGATTTTGAATTGACCACATTTTGAAATACGATTAATCGAAAAATCGTTTTTTTTGCCCAGCCCTATAAAACGTCATTTATTCCTGTGATGGTAAAACTGAATTTTAAGCACCCAGTCTCCCGTGTCACATGATCCGTCAGAAATCATTAAAGTATCCAGATTTGGTTTGTCTGTATGTCTGTCCAACCCGACCCGAATTTACGAGTTGCCCAATTAGTATGAATGGGCTCTATGCACAGCTGCACTACTTCCTGAACGTCAGCCAGCTCCTTGTTTCCTGTCTGCCATTATTGGACAATTTGATTCATTCAGGTGTGCTTGACCTCAGTAGTCACGGCAACAATAATCAGACACACCTGAATTAATCAATTTGTCCAATAATGGCAGACAGGAAACAAGAAGCTGGCTGAAGTTCAGGAAGTAGTGCAGCTGTGCATAAAGCCCATTCATGACCCACCCCTGACCCCGGTCATGAGATCGCGTTGGTCTGCCTGTCTCTATCTATAAATAAAAATATATTTATGTAAATATAAGGATTTGGAACAACAGAGCAAATTATGGCAAAAAATAAAACATTTTAGTAGGCTCTACAACAATCCATGCTGACTTAATGAACTGTCAGATACTTAAAGAAGTGAAAATAATATAAATCCAGAGCAACTGCTGATTTGGCAGTGGTCTCTTAATTTTTTCCATAGCTGTATATATGTTTAAGTTAAGTTTTGAGGAAAAGTTATGCATGTTTACATTCATACATTTTCCAAAAAACAGGAGCAGTAGTTTCAAAATAAAAAAAATATATATAAAAGTGCGTGCATACTTCAAAACTGTTGCATCTCCCAACAATTGTGCTGTGATTAAACTAAATCAAGAGGCATAATAAGCCTGTCCTTCCTTTGTGAAGGACAACGCGAAATTTACTGAGTCATAAGGTTCAAGACATGGTTAAAGAAGAATCAATCAGACCCTTCTGTTATTATGACTCACGACTTTGTCAAGAATTAAGCCAAGAATAAAGACAATTACAATTGAGAGGCCTTTGAGATCCGACCGGCCCTCTTCAACGCTGTTGTCTCATAAGTCAATTTCAGACAGTGCTTTCATATAAGAGAGGCGTTCCTTTCCAAGTCGACAAACTCGCTGTGAACTCGCATGCACACACATGCCCACTCATAGTCCATTTCCAGCTGATTAGTGGTGGTAATCAAGGCTGAGCTGCAATCAGCCCCCACTCCCAGCATGATAAACACAACCCTCCACCCGCCCATACACTCTCAGCCAAACCACATGCTCTTTCTTCCACAATCACCACTCTCCATCCTTCCATAGAGAGCTTCCCAAACCTTGGGCAAAAGCATAATGTCTTACATGCATCTACAGCTCTGGGCTGTTCCGTCAGCTAATGTTTTCAGCCGGCACCGGTTCTCCCTTACTCTGATGAAAGAGAACCTACATCTCTGTGAATGTATGCTGCTTGCTGCTACTGCTTTCATCAGCTTTTTCGGAGAGGCGTAATAAGCTGCAGTCAACAAAAAAAGTCCCACTAAGGATCAACAGAAGACGCAATACAGTACGTTAACAAGTTTTAGAGAACTAACGTGTCACGCAGGGATGAGCGAGGTGAAGGATGAGTATATGTTATCGTCATCAAACAACATCTACTGGAGAAGATGCTTTTGTTTTCTGATAAATCCTTGAGTGCTGTGCTCAAGTTATTCCCCAAATGCACAGAGTGTATAATGTACTGAAAACAAAAGAGTTCTATCCGTCAGATGGGCTGACTCAAGATTATTCAACCTTCTAAGAGCATACTGGACTTCACTTCAGAGCTTAGGTTCAAAAGTGGCTTTTATCAGAAATGGGTTTCCTTTAAATAAAATCAGTCAATACAGGCATGTGTCTGTAAGGGGATACAGCACAAGAGCCCAGAATAAGATTAAAAGCATCCAAGGTCACGATTTTGACATGGAAATTTACAGAAATGAAATTAATCAGACATGCTGTGAAAGCCTAATAGTTAGTCTGATGACATCTGGTGATATGGCAACAAATATAAATCTGGCAACAAATTTGGGTGATTCATTTGTGGGAAACAAAAACTATTTGGAAATTTTGTTTGTTTGCATTTCTTATCTTCTTATGTCACTATTAACCACACTAAATGTTTTTTTTTCTTTAACACATGCCATAATTTTTTAAATATCGGCCTCTACCAAATGGTTGAGATGTCACTTAATGGTAATAAAGGGTACCGGAATTCATACACATACTTGTCTTACTTTTTCATTGCCCATCTTAATTTATGATCAAAACCTTTTTCTAGTCTTGACAAAACACAAATTGATTTTGTTACAGCATGCATACAATTAAATTCAATGGAATTTATGTCATTTTTGATATTACGCCAAAATCAAAATCAAAACAAAATCTCATGAGAACTTCAATTTTTGTGATAATTTGGAACACAACTTGGTTAGATATATGGCTTTGATTTTATAGTAATTTTATAGGAAAAAATATTTTGTAATATATTTTATATAAAAGAAAAAAATATTTAGTTCAGTATATTTGATTTAATGTAAATTTAAAACTTACACAACTTTTTCATACTTTTATTTTTTTATGTGCTTTTACTTTTACTTTTATGTGTTTTCTTTAAAACAAGACTAAACTTAGGTCTTTATTCCAAAGCATACTTGAATTACAACCAAGTTTTAATAGTGCATTGTAATGCCCATTCTCAAAAAGGGGGGTGACAGTTAACCGTTATGTGCCAAATCAACCATTTGGTTGGGCATGTTTTTGAAAAATTATTAAAAATTTACGTAATTTTTTTCATAGTACCAAGTAACATCATTTTGTAAAATTAAAGCTCTTACAGTGTAATATATGAAAAAATTATGCTTAGCTTGCAAAATCTCACCAAAAACAGTTCACATGGCTGGGGTGATTAATTTGTTTCTGACATCCATGATAGAAGAAGTGTTGTGAGAAGTGCTGTTGATTGACACTGTGCAATCTATTGGATTTTTTGGGCATAATATACCTCAACCAGATGATAGAGATGGCTCAATCAGTTTGAGTTAAGGTACTCCTCTATTTTTTTATTTTTTTTATCTATTTTTTAATTAATTGCCCTTATTTTCTAAATGAAATATAAATATTAGATGAAAAAAAACTCAGAAAAACTTCTAAAAAATTAGAAATGTTGCCTTAGCAGCTAACTAAAATTAGTACTAAAAATTCCTAAATTTACTTAAGTTAAATAGAAAAATAAAAATGACAAAAGCACATAACAAAATGACTAAATTAAACTAAAATAAAAAGTTAAATAAAATGTGCCCATATTTTAATTTATTTGTCTATGAATGTCTTTTAAAATAAGTCAAGAAACAAAACAAAAGAAGTTTAATACTATCTATGCTTAAAAAAAAAAAAAATATATATATATATATATATATATATATATATATATATATATATATATATATATATATATATATATATATATATATATATATATATATATATATATATATATATATATATATATATATATAAATTCATCCTAGAGGATCGAAAAGTTTCCTTATTTGAAGAATCACCCGTACTATTATTTCTCTGAAAGTTCCTTCACTTGAAAAGTGACTGAACTAAAGAAACTTGTAGGTACTTCAGCACTAGCACATGAGTAACACCTGCATATCCCTGAGAATGTATTCCCTCCGAGTGAGAGGAATGCTGCATCTGGAAGAATAAGACTAGCATCACCGCACAGCTGAAGAGAGGCTGTGTAGGGGAAGTGCAGCTGCTGTAAATTGGTACCTGTGCTCTCCTTCTCCCTCGTCCTCATCTTTACGCTCTTATGAGGCTTGCGGAGAGCGAGCTGACAGCCACTAATTCCTGCCCTCACAGGAAGAGTGCTTCTGTTATTAATATCTTCAGCCCACACTCAGTAGGGAAGCCACCGTCAGGAGAGGTTCTGCATGCTAAAAGGAACAGTCTACCAAGCTGATACAGATACTGGAGTACAGTGAGGTATGGAACAGAACGGCACAGCAGGGAATGTACAGAGTAGTACGGTTTGGTTTGGGATGCAGAAGTACAATGTGCAATGGTACACTGTGGTATGGAATAGAAAAGTATGGTTTAGTTTGGTACATTAGGGCAGGGTTTTTCAAACTGGGGTCAAGAACCATAAACCCCCCCCCAAAAAAAATATATATATATTGTAAAAAAAAGTTTTTATAGAATTCTCTCTTTTTTTTGACAGCCACTGAGTGTCTATTTTCTCTGATGGTCAGTACAAAAAATAATAAGAAGATATAATAATAATAAAAAAAATAAGAAGAAGCTAAATATATTCCAGATAATATTTTAGATGGTTAACTATTAAATATTTTTCATTGTTTAGTGTAATTCCATCTTTATAAAAGAAAATACAATTTACTTTAATAAGAAAATTTTCTTTTATTTTCAATATATTTTTTTTAAATTAAAAACAGTAATACTGTGAAAGATTATTATAATAAAAATAACTGTTTTCTATTTTAATAAATTTTAAAATATAATTTATTCTTGTGATGGCAAAGCTGAATTTTCAGCAGACGTTACTTCAGTCTTCAGTGATCCTTCAAAAATCAATAGAAATAGCTATATATGAGAGTAATCATTTCTTAAAAAAAAAAAAATAATAATAATCTAACTGACCCCAAACTTTAGCAGGAAAGAATTTTCAGCTCTTGTGGAGATATTAAAGACAGTGAGAATAAGCTCTGTGGAGAAAAAGATGTGTATAAACAACAACAGAAATGAGAAAAGAATCTGAAGAAAATGACAGAGATGAATTCAGGAGAAAAAATGAGAAGCATCTGTGCACAATAACCTGAAAGACAGTAAATTATCTGTGTGGATGTATCACAAATGACATTCCAAGCAGAAGCTCATATAGCTAAATACTCCACAGGGTGGAGATACCAAGATTATTGGCTTTCACAGCAGGTGCATATATTGATATACAACAGCGTACAGAAAGACCAATAAATATGCATTTTTTGTGCTTTCATACATTTGTTCACATTAGGAAATGCTGTTCAGAGGCCCCTAAATTTAATTTTGAATTCATATAATGCTCATATAATGTTCATTCCATGCTCATATGATGCTTGAATTGAATCACACGTAGAACAGTGATATACAAAAAGGAAATTGGCACCAGAAGCTGCCCTTGCAATTTAATGCAATTTTAAGAAAACTGAAATAAAAGGAAATGACAAAGCCACATTAACTGCTAAATTAACATTGCTAAAACAATCAAGAACCAACGCTATAGTTTTGATGGCCTTTTTTGAAACGCATTTTCTTTGTCGGTGATGCACTTTCTGATAGATCTATTCCACTATTTCTGATAAATCATTGGAGGAGTTCAGCACTTGGCTCATGCTGGTTTTTGCTCTGAGTCAGGAGGTTTTAGGAGCCTCTGGAGCAAGAAAAGCAGATTCAAGAACAGAACGGTGTCAGACTATGTGCTGACTGCAGTAGCAGGTGTATTATCTTATAAGTAAAGTCGTGGTCTTTAATGGGGCTCATAAAGCGAAGTGACTTTTCAAACCTGTATGACCAACTTTTTTGTTCATGCAATGGAAGTGAATGGTCACCAAAATAGTTTGGTTACCAACATTCTTCAAAATGTCTTTTTATATCATGCAAAAGAAAGTCGTACAAGTTTGAAACGACATTAGGGTGGGAAAATGATGGCAGAATTTTTACCTTTTAATGGTTTTTTTTTATTACGGAAATTAATTTAAAAAAAAAAGTATTATGGAAATTATTTTTTTTTAATGAAATGATAGCCTACTCTTAATAAGAAACTAAAACTGCCAGGTGATGGTAAATGTCTAAATGAGTAAGTAATTGAGTCATGCATTGATTTGATTCGTTTAAATGGCTGTTTCATTCAGTAATGAAATGGCTTTCTTCATTAATGGGCCGTTGAATCCTTGGTTCACCCAAATCATCAAATGATTACATGGATTACATGGACACAATCGGAATGAAATCAATACGATTGATGAATCCGAATCAAGGTGTTTACATGAATGATAAATAAAGTAATTTGGTTGATGTGCGCGTTTTTATGTCACAAGATTCAAATTCGGAATTGATTTTTTGACATGCGCACACTGCACGAATACGCCACTGTTCACGCATAACTATTCTCCTCTATTGGTTCTTTATTTGTTTTAAACAACAGACTTAATATTTATCCGTCTCTGGTCATGATTTGGAGACTATGAGCATGAACCGTTTTGCCATGCTGCTTATATTTATCACACAGTAAAACCCCGTGCCCAAAAGTCGTGTGTGGATGAGAATCTAAAACAAGCACTGGTGGGACATTGTCCTGCTTCACTTCACAGGCACTGAGTGAAATGAGAATTTTTAAAGGGGTGATGAACTGAGAAATCAAATTTTCCTTGAGCTCTTGACATCTAAGAGGTCATCATATTATAAGAATATCCTGTAAGTTTCAGAACTGAAAATGTCCTTGTTAGTCCAATAAAAACTTTTATTTACACCAGCCTCAGCAAACTACTCATTTTTTAAAGTGGGGGACTATGACGTCAAAAAGGATAAAACACCACCCCGCAGAAGATCAATGCCTACTTCAACACAGCCAGTTTAGCCCCGCCCACCGATTCATGCATTACATGCATAACAACATAGGCCTACCTTGTGATGACAAACCGGATTCGAGCTACCGAGCAAAGTCATTGCACATGCGCAGTCCTTTTAATTTCGGGTTTTCAATCTGATCGAAGTGTTTACATGTTCTCTCAATCGGATTACAAAAGGAGTAAACTCACCCTTTCAATCCATTCGAAATTACAGTCGGATGGAGCTCAATTGGATCGATTTAGGTGTTTACATGAAGGTTTTTTAGTCCGACTGAACCATCAATCCGATTATAAGGGTCCATGTTAACGCAGTGTGTTTCTCGGAAATGCACAACAGTTCTGCTGTGGCTTTAGCTAATATTTTCGTTGGCAAAACTGAGCAAAAAAAGACAATATTGTGTCTAAAATATTACAAAATATGAACTTTGAACTTCGTGTGCTACTCGTTACTCATGCCATGTGTAATATTGTACAACGACAGTATATCATATATAAATCTAAGACAAAAACTCAAACGCATCAGACAAAACAAATCACTAAACAGCTTCATCAAGGATAGGTTGTCAATAAATTTCTGAGCATGAAGGTAAATGCAAATTTTAGTGAACAAAACTCATTGTGAGGTGCCTGGGGAATGAAAGAAACTTTTACAGGTAATGGCTGTGAACAAGTCAAGGATGAAACACTCACTGTCTCATTCGCTCTATTCTGCCCTCGGCCATGGAGGTATTGATGCTACTCATTCCCAGAAAACCCAGCTGAGGCTTCTCTTCCTCTGCTTCAGCTCCTGAAACACACACAATATACATGATCAGACAAACTTATGGACTGACTTCAGTTGTCTGAATTATGTTTCTGGACCTAAAGTTACTACTCAATAAAAATGAACAAATCTTTTTTTTTTTTTTTTTTACAAATATTTGATCTGTGTACATCATTATTTAAAAAATAATATCATATACTCTTGTAATCTTCCTCTTCCTCTTGAAACAACATTGGTTCTCTTCATGACATGTCTCAGCATAGGATGGGGTTAAATATCCTCCACAACCGACTGCAAACGGGCATTCAGATCAGCGTCCATTTAGTTAGCAATGTCCAACTTCATATTTTATGCCCAACATCTTTTCTCATTCCAGCTGTTTTACTCGTATATCGTAATAGGAAAAAATAAAATCCAACTTTTGTTTCATGGAACCCGTTTTAGTTTTATTTTAAGAGCGCATGTCTCTTAGTTTCATCCACTTCCACATATTTTAGCTGTACAAAAACAGATTATAATGCTGCTTGCTATTGCAAACTGATATTTGTTATCATATTATTTCAATTTATCATTATAATTATAAATACACTGGTTTGTAGTGCAAACAGTTTTACCATTTACTTCACGGTTATTCTACTAATAGTAATGCAGCTAATAAAACAGAAGTCTAGCACATTCAGAGAAAATAGCTTACTTCCGTTCCAAAATAAGGTGGACAAACAGTATAGTTAAAAATATTTTCACAAATATTTCAATTTCAACTATTATTTCAACTTTTATGAACTTTATTTTCATAAAAGTATCCTGAAAAATGGTATGTGGTTTCCACAAAAATGTTAAGCAGCACAATTGTTTTCAACATTGATAAAAATAATAAATGTTTCTTGTTTCTCTAATATGCAAATCTGCATATTAGAAGAATTTCTGAGGAGAAGAGTGGAGTAATGATGCTGAAAATTCAGCCATCACAGAAATAAATCACCTTTTAAAATATATTAAAATAGAAAACAGCTATTTTAAATGTTATATTTCACAATATAACCATTTTAACTTTACTTTTGATTAAATAAATGTAGCCTTGGTGAACATAAAAAATGTATATGTTTAGAATCTTACAATTATTAAACATCTTATCGATCCAATTTTTCTTTAACAATAGTGTATGGACAGTCAAATCAAAAATTATTCAGACAGATATTTTGTATATTGATTAACTAGTGGGTGCAAGACACTTCATTTATTTAAGTGAGGGTAGCAAAATAAAAGTAAAATGTGACCGTATTATACCCAAAAATTCATCATTCAGTGGACTAGTAAAATGTATAAAAATTTGGGACCAAAAATTATTCAGACACTTTGACCTGACCATGTTTTGCTTGGTCTTTAATTGTTAATGCAACCTTTTTACACCTGAACAAAATTAAGCATTGGTTGGTAATTGGTTGACCTAAATTGGTATACCGGTAATCATTTTGTCTATTATCTAAATCACAGCTATTCAACCTAATTCATTTGTGAGAGTCTAACAGTAGGATGGCCAAAACCAGTGAAATATTATTGATTTGATAACTCTTGTCGTATTGTATTACCATTTTAAACTATAACAAGTAAACTATGATAATGTGAGAAATGTTGAAGGTGACTGAATACATTTTAGTTTGACTATATAAAAATGTATCGGGTTTCTATAAAAGTGAGAGGTCTGAAACTAAAGCTGCCTTATTGATTCAGTTTATCACAGAGATACATAACAGTCCTAAACTGTCTATGATGCAGGAAAGCTGTAGAATATTAATATAATAAAAAAAGAGAAAATCAAAAGCAGGCAATCTAATTCAGAGCAATAACTGTGTTTATCTGAACATATTTTTCAGGTTTATAGTGAATGTTTATGAGAAAATCTAAATCTATAAAAAAAGAGTCAATTTTCCTGGCAGAATATTATAGTTTACGACATGACATTATAGCTATTAGAGAATAATAGAGGACAATGGGTACCAAGGGAAGACATTTTACACAAGTACATAAAGCAAAAGGTTTGGTAAAGTTTTAGCTACACTATTATGTAGACCAGTGCTGTATGAAGTCAGAGATGTGAAAGTGGAACTCAAGCAGAAAGCTGCATTTCTGAGTTGTCAGCCACAGTGACATGAGCTTTACGGTTCAGCAAACCAAACCAGATTGTGTGTGAGTGTTTGAGAAGTCAGCAGGTGATGAGGGGACACAGAAGTCATGTGTCAGAGCACCTTGTGCATTGTGTTGTGTATGTCAACTGTGTGTTTCTGTGTATAAATGTCACTGTTGGTCTTTTGGCAGCATAATCATAAAATGAATAGCACTGTGTGCACCACTTTGTTACTATATTTGACCTGTCATTAAAAGTACATAAATGATGAGATGATTCGACATGAATGCACCACCTGAAATCAAATCTACTGCTTCCCACTTTGAGTTTGAGCCACAAAAACAATTTCTCTTCCTTTTTAGCCATTCTTTTTCTGAGCAAATCTGAAACTCATTGTCTTGACAAGGTGCCAGGTGAAAGAAAGAAAGGAGATAAGCTTAGAAAGTGTTTCTTCTCTTACTGAGTCTAAAAGATCAATCCTGGGCTGGGCTGATATTACCCATCATGCATTGTCCTAACACTGCTATCATTTATGTTACTCTGCAGATAAGCAGAGTTCAGAAGTGAGGATTGCTGAATGGTATTTTTCAAAAATATGGCCTGATATGAGGATTTAGAAATGTATCTAAAATACTTTGACATACAGACTATTGAGGAATGAAGATATCATGAATCAAACCAACACACTCACAAACAAATGCTATAATGCAATACAAATTCTCATTCACAGGGGCCCAAAAAAGCATTTGTTCACTTATTGTAAGCCACACTTCGAAATGTATGAATGCCATTGTATTTGATTAAAGTGGCGTTTCTTTTAAAGAAATGCACACCTCTCAAACCAAACAAGTTTATTTGGTTTTAAATGACATAAAAATAGATGAATAGTGCATTACTAAAACAAAAAAATAAATGTCAATGTGGTTCAGGATGTCAGTTTTTATAAAGCATCTGAAACCTAAGAAGATCAAATAAACCAGGAAAGAAACTGAGACTTGAACAGAAATACTCCAGTTCTTTCAAAGAGGAAATGCACAGAACTGATCGGATGTGGTCAGAGCCCGTAAATAGCCTTCACTGAATTACCTAATCAATGTCGCCATGGCTTTAAGTGGCAGACAAACAGGCTTCCTGCCATTCTCACTTCAGAGTCATCAGGAACAAGAAAAAACTCAATATCATGCGCTGAAAAGGGGTGCATCTAGCAAATGGATCATTCACTCAACGTGTATGGAGTTAAATGAGCATGCTCACATGTCCTTAGAAGAAGTGTGATTTTACAGGCCTGTGACCTTCAGAAGGCCAGTTTTGTGTATGTTCACTGACCTCTCATGTAATTGGCCAGTCAGTATTGGAGAAATTTGCTATATATCTCATGTTGGTAATGGAGTGTATCTGCCAGTGGGGTTGTATTGTATTGATGCACATGCCTAACCAATACATTTTCTTGTGTGGAATGAAACGGGAACATAAGCCGTACTCACCATTTGAGTCACCATCCAGAACATTCTCCATGTGTCTGATCATGGCCTCCAGGTCACTGTCCTGTGATACACAAGGAAACATGTGAAGGGCAAATGTTTCAGGCTGTGATGCATGATAGAGGATGCTTGAAACACAATGCCTACTAACAGAAACATTACAATATTAGTGGAAATTACATGCTTTCTTCTGTTTAGATCAAACCATGATTGTGGCTAGACTCCCTAATGACAGTCTAGCCACACAAGGGTATTGAAATGCAGGTCTATAAACATCATTTGGGATCAACAGGCCTCCTGTCTGTAATGATAGCATGACCTGGAAGGGAGGAAGTGGCACCATGATAAAGACAACTTAAATGTTTTTCTACTCCACGAGGCCTTCCCTTGATGAAAGTCTCAAGGGACATACAGACCCAGTCTGAAGAAGGACTAAAGGTCCATCAGCAACATAATTAGGTTTCTTCAACAATGGCAATTTTGCCTTTGTAGACTTTTAGAAAATAAAGTCCTATATTCACACCCTCACTATTTAAATACAAAATAGTGGAACATTTCATCAAATTCTAATTTTATGATATTTTGGAACAAATGGCAGATTCATATACCCAAATACACAACAATGTAATAATAAAACCAGTAATAATATTATACAAATTATTATTCTTATCTTGTTACTGTATATTTTAACATTTGATTGGAAATTATGCACATTTAATATACAAGACTATACAAAAACAACTGTAAAAGTTAAAGGGTGATGAACTGAAAAATCTAATTTTCCTTTAGCTTTTGACATCTAAGCGGTCATCGTATTATAAGAATATCCTGTAAGTTTCAGAACTGAAAAAGTCCTTAGCTGTGTCTGAAATCACTCCCTATCCACTATATAGTGCACTATATCGAGTGTCGGCCATTTTGTAGTGGTGTCCGAATTCTGAGTGAACAACATCACTCTCTACATTCATTCACTACTTTTACCCACAATCCTCTCTGAATTCGAGTGTACATTCGATGTACACTTGCTGAAGCACTATTTCCCACAATCCAATGCGGAGAGAACTGAGCGCGCATGAAAGTGCGGCGCGAGCAAGTTTAAACCAGAGATTACATTACATCAAGTGGAGGATTTGAAAAATATCCGTTAATCGTCGTTAGGAAGCGTATTCATTCAGATATAATAACGGTCGCCGGAGGGCACTTGATGACACGTCATCTGTGAGCGTGAGAGTTACAATTTCAGTCGATGAAACTACAAAGCTGGCACGGAGGTATATATAATTACAAAATAAAGTCATTATGATTGTTATTGTTGTTAATATTATTTTATAAAGTAAGTAACGTAAGATAAAAGGAGTTTTATCAGTACGTGTGACGAAGCCTTTTCTGCGACAGCTCCAACTCTCCGACGCACAGTGTAAACGTCAGCGTCCGAATTCACTCACTTCATCTCATTCACTCCTTGCAGATATAGTGCACTCAAATGCCATACACTATATAGGGATTAGTGAATGAGTGAACGAGTGAGCGGTTTCAGACACAGCTCTTGTTAGTCCAATAAAAGCTTTTTTTTCAAGTGGGGAACTATGAGCGACAAAAGAGGATAAAGCACCACCCCCGCAGAAGAGGATCAACGCCTACTTCAACACGGCCGGTTTAGTGCCGCCAACCGATTCCATGCATTACACGCATAGCTAAATAACATAGATGCCTATCTCGTGATGACAACCTGGATCAAGCTTACCAAGCAATAAAAAATATTGTGCAGCGCCTGGTTGTGGAAGAAGACAGTCGCTGCATAAGCTTCCTCTGGATTCCAATAGGGATGCATGGTTTAAGTTTATTTTTTAATGACGTTCCAGCTTGATCATCTGTTCGCTTCATTTCACTGAGGATTGTTTTGTAAACAATATCTGGATTTACAGACTATATTGGATCTGACAGGAATGGTGCAACACACAGACTCTGGGTCGAACATGTATGGTGCAAATCATTCCGGTCACCATTTTACAACATTGGACGATTTTCAAACAATTTTCCGCACGTGCACTGCACGAGTGAGTTGAAAGTCATTATAATATGCAAAACTGTTATCCACTCACAGCAGTGGGCGTTTACTTCCAAGTCTTCAGTGCGAGACGGCCATAAAAACGCGAGCGTTTTTGAGCTAGGTTTCGAAACTAGGGTAGAAGATAGCCTATTACTTATTCATTTTGATGTTTTTGAATGTAAAAACCAAGCGAACGTCATAAGTTGACCTCAGACAACAATATAATAACATTTAAAAATGCCAGTTCATGACCCCTTTAACAAATAATTGTTTACAAATAAAATATGAAAATTAGTCATGGTTATTTCACTCAATAACGCAATATTTTAAACATTTTAAAAATGCAATATTTTGATGGTGGGCTTCATATTTTAACATTAAAAGTCTGGTCTGGGACAAGGATAAAACAATAAAAATATAATTGAAAAGTATAGCAAAAAGAAAAAAGTAAAGTAAAGCAAAAATGTTGTTGAAGAAAGGGCCAAATTCATTGTGCATGAAGGAAAGGGAATTGGGCAGTTCGAGGGTATCAAATCATGCCATCTGTGCAAAACATTGAAATGAGAAAAGCCAAAAAGAAAAATTACCATCACATAAGGACCAGCTACATATTATGCAGCTATTTACAAAATGCAATTCCTCTGCCCTCCATTCCGGGAATCTCATCCGGCCACGAACTGGCGGCACAAATACCACCAGCTCCACTCTCACTGTGAGCCAGCTAATTATCAAATATCCACTGGGGCAGAAGTCTATTCCACTCTCTCCTTTGGTTTCATACTTATACCATCTCGGTTCAAAGTTTTTTCCCCTCTCTCTCAATTGTGACAAATAGTTTTAATCTATCTCTCGGCTGGCCTGATCGAATCGTGCTGAAGCCTGGTATTGGATTGCCGTTTTAAGAGTCTGCTGACTGAGGTAGTTTGTGATCTCTGGTGAGTCCAGATGAGCCCCTGGCTCTATCACACCTGATCTGAACGTATGTGTTTGCTGTTGTGCAACTGAACTCCAGCACTACAAAGTATCTGCAATAATGAGGTTGAGCTTGGTTGAGAAACCTTCTATGGGCAAAATGCATTTGCATAATCCGGACTTTAATACAGCAGACAAGTGGCATCATATTACTTGTACATTAACTATTACCTTGAGTGCTTGTGAGATATGACTGAATTCATCTTATTCCATGCTTCATAAACAGATGATCCTGTCAATGAGAGCTTATTACGACTTGAGGGTGTCTTTGAGTTTTGTGTGAATAATTAAAAGAGATACGGAAAGGAAAAAGAGGATCCTTGAGGATTTACTTCGAGGATAGAAGGAAATATGGTATTAACATACAGTGGGGAGAACAAGTTTTTGATACAGTTTTTCCCACTTATAAAGCATGTAGAAGTCACATGATTTAAGTAATTCATTTGCATTTTCTTGCCTTACATAAGTATTTGATACATCAGAAAAGCAGACCCTTATATTTGGTACAGAAGCCTTTTTTGCAATTACAGAGATCATACGTTTCCTGTCGTTCTTGAGCAGGTTTCCACACACTGCAGCAGGGACTTTAGCCCACCCCTCCATACAGACCTTCACCAGATCCTTCAGGATCCCACAGGCTAACTTAGGTCAAAGCCTTTGTTACCTTGGCAACCAGCATTAACAATCAAGTACATTACAAACAGCCAAAGAGAAAAGGAAAAAAAATGGCCCTTACCCCTAATATAAATTCATCACCATTTTAGTGGTGTCCTCCTCCCATTTTTGGATATTTCCTCTTAAATATTTATTTTTTGGCATCTTGTACCATGTATTTGTATCTTTTCTGTATGTCTTTAAAGGGTTAGTTCACCCAAAAATGAAAATTAAGTCATTAATTACCCCCCATGCTGTACCAACCCCGTAAGACCTTCGTTCATCTTCGGAACACAAATAAAGATATTTTTGATTAAATCTGATAGCTGGATCACTCCTACATAGACTGCCTAAGGGACTGGCACTTGACGGCCCATAAAGTCATTAAAGAAAATGTTTAAATATTCCATGTGCCTACAGTGGCTCAATTATAAGTTTATCAAGCGACGAGACTACTTTTTGTGCGAAAAAAAAAACATAAATAATGACTTTATTCGACTATTCCATTACTTCCTTATGGGCGCATGCACGAGAACTGAGACGACGACGTTCTTCTTCGACTACTTCTTGTTACCGGCTGCTCACCGCTTAGGAGTATTACCGCCACCTACCGACATACAAAGATGTCAACAAAGATCCTCCTATAAAATGTGATTTTCTGGATTTTTTGTTAGATTCCGTCACTCACAGTTGAGGAGTAGCCTACCTATGATAAAACGACAGACTTCTACATGCTTTGAAAGTGGGAAAACCTGCAGAAATCGGCAGTGTATCAAATACTTGTTCTCCCCATTGTACTGTATATGGGTAGTTAATGCAGTTTAGATTCAAATCTGCAATGCAACAAATACATTTTTAAAAGTACATATGCATTTCAATTCATGTGAGGTCATAAAGCTATATAATAATTATAAAACAATGATAAATTAAAATTGTTTAAATCCAGGAATTGTGGTAAATACTATATTTACTACATATACACTACCATTCAAAGGTATTTTATTCTCATCAGTGCTGCATTTATTTGATCAAAAATACTGTAAAATCATTAATATTTTGAAATATTATTACTGTCTGTTTTATCTATAATTTGTCTATTTATTTTATTTTTAAATATAATTTATTCCTCTGAGGCAAAGCTGAATTTGAGCATCGTTACTTCAGTCTTCAGTGTCACATGATCCTTCAGAAATCATTCTAATATACTGATTTGCTGCTCAAGAAATATTTCTTTTTCCTGTCAATATTGAAATCATACATGTGATACATATCAGTGATACCTTTAATTATCAGAAATCAAAAAGTAAAAACAAATAAATAAACGCATATTTGAAACAAACAAAACTTTGGTGACATAATAAATGTCTTTACCATCACTTTTGATCAATTGCATGCATCCTTGCTGAATAAAAGTATAAATTTCTTGTATAAATGTATAAATATAAATGTATTTTTGAATCTTAATTTATAGACCTACAAGAAAAGAGTGTATATCTTGCACTGTAAATTTCCTAAATAAATTATTTATGGCAAATTTCCTAAATAAATTATTTATGGCAAATTTCCTGAATAAATTATTATGGCAAATTTCCTAAATAAATTATTCATGCCAAATTTCCTAAAATAAATTCTTTATGCCAAACTCTCTAGTTTTGCTGCCAGATCTCATATGAAAACTCTAATTACAGTGCGTACAATTTATGGAGACATCTTTAAGTGTAAATATCACACAGTCACACAAGCTGATTGACAGGAGTGTCTCTGTGGCGGATCTCTCCTCACCTGTCCACATGTCTGACAGGAAGGGTCTGTGGGGAGATAATCCTCCGAGTCTTCCTCTCCATCTGAATCTGCCTCCGAGCATGACTCAAATTCATCCACGAAATAAAATGCCTCTGCCACCCGAGGATCCTCTGGGATTGCTGAAACGATTAAAAGGTAGCAATGATTTAACCAGATACTCAAAATTGTTGAGCAATGAGTTGAAATGACAGGTAGCCTCTATCATTAACACAAACAAATTTTCTGCTTGATTACACAAGCTGTTGGCATCCACCCAGATGTGAATGGATCTCTGCCTGCTTCAGCTCCTGAACCAGACAATAACTTACAGTATACCTTCTGTGAACAAATGAACACAGACAACCTCTCAGACACACATGAATTCCTAGGCCTGCGACCAATCTGATTCTATCAGACAGCTGCCAGCGACTGGACCTCCATAATCAGACACAAAGATGGCAGGAGAGATGGAGGGAGCAAGAGAGAGCCATTAAACTGTACTTTACTCTGTGGGGTTTCCTATTCACATTCTCAACAGTTTCATTTTCTTTTGTAGAGCTTCTCCAACTGAGCACTATCCTTTGGCCTGAAAGAGAACAGCAATGCATCAGCATGCACATTTACACCTTTCATCGCCTGAACATCCGCCTTGCAAGACCAACAACCAGGGATAAACATGCACACCCTACAAATAGAACAAAAGCCAATAGATCATGGTTTGGCTGGTTAGCACGTTCCAGTTAGCCTCTGCTGGTAGAGTCGATGTAATCGCACCATCTGGCTGCGAAAAGCATCTTTCTCTTATCTAAAGGAGTAGTTAACTTGAAAAAAACTTTTGCTGATAATTTACTCACCCCCATGCTATTCGAGATATCCATGTCATTCTTCCTTCACAGTCGAAAGAAATTAAGGTTTTTGACTGAAAACATTCCAGGATTTTCTCCATATAATGGACTTTAATGGGAAGCCAAAGTGTTCAAGGTCCAAAAGACAGTTTCAGTGCAAACTGTTCCAAAGGGCTCTAAAACGAATTTCAGACGATGAATAAGGGTCTTATCAAGCAAAGCGAAACAATTGATCATTTAAAAAAAATAGATAAACAAAGTTTAGGTTTTATAAGCTCAAATGGTCGCGCTTGCTCTTTCTGTAAGCGGCGTTGTGACTCTCCTGGTTCCGAACTAGTTCATCAAAATGAGCAAAATCTTTTCCTCGAATCAACTCGCTCATTTTGTTTGTCTGATTGAACCAAATGACAAGAAAAAAGATTTGTTCATTTTGATAAAAGAGTTCGAACAGGAGAGTCACGAACGCACATCACAGATCAGAGCAAGGCGACCATTGAGCTTATAAAACTTAAACTTTTTTTATAAGCGATAGTTTCGCTTGATAAGACCCTTATTCATCGTGCTGAAATTCGTTTTAAAGCCCTTCTGAACAGTTTGCAGTTTGCACTGAAACTTTCTTTTGGACCTTGAACCGTTTGGTTTCCCATTGAAGTCCATTATATGGACTTATAGAGAAAAATCCTGGAATGTTTTCATTTAAAAACATTAATTTCTTTTTGACTGAAAAAAAAGAAAGAAATGGACATCTTGGATGACACAGATGGGAAGTGAGTAAATTATCAGCAAAAGTTTTTTGAAAAGTGAACTACTCCTTTAACAGCCATTCGTTAGCATGTATTTTCACAAATGTTTTTCA
This sequence comes from Hybognathus amarus, assembly GCA_030378365.1. Taxonomy (NCBI): domain Eukaryota; kingdom Metazoa; phylum Chordata; class Actinopteri; order Cypriniformes; family Leuciscidae; genus Hybognathus; species Hybognathus amarus. Next base: position 107,907 of record JAQIUQ010006549.1, read on the forward strand.
TGTGTGTGTGTGTGTGTGTGATTTAATAAGACGAGAAACCGGTGGCCGATCAAACTATCCTCTGTTTTCCAGGCCTGTCTAAACTAGTAAATTGCTGCCCCCCAATGAAAGAGCAACCTGCAATTTAGCATATTTACAACACTGCAGATCTGTTTTATCCAGTAAAGAGGATTAGTCATGACAAAAAGCAGAAAGAGCATTTGACTGCATCACTGTGCAGGAAGCTTCTGTGACATTTTAAATGAGCATGTGTTCAGACCTCAGTCCTGCCTCATTGACTCTGTTTATGTCTGTTTTATACAGAATTATCCACACACAAAGAAAGTGTATGCACTTCTACGAGGATTTATGCACATTTGTGAGAAACTTTAGGTTATACTGTAGTTTGCCAAGGATTGTAGAAGTTTGTTCTAAAGTAGAGGACTGTGGGTCATCCAAGACTTATTCCTTTTTAATTTTACCATTAGAGTCCATTTAAATCACATTTAAATGATAAATGATTAAGATAAATGAAAAACCCTATGGAAGAGAACCCTCCGATTCCTAACTTTATTGATTCAAATTAGCGATGTTAATGACACAAACTGCTTAGCTGTTTTCTTGCCATTTACTTTACACTCAGATAGTGAGAGCACTTACTGGGGTCAAGTTTTCCCAATATTTCCCCAGCAAATGACCCTTACACTGTTCAACACCGGACTCTGACAATTGTAAATCCATTTGACCTTCGTGTCAGAAGTACTTGCACTTGCACTTGGATTATGTTAAACTGAATGTGGTGTCAGTTGACTGTCAGGGATTTGTTACGGCGCATTCCAGTGTAGACAGAATCGCGGATTATAATGGGTTTGGTATGTTTGCCGCATCACGCCGCTTGCTTTTGGTGTAGACACCGTGTTACACATTTTGTGCCTGATGCTAACCATTACCAGATGAATTTTAATCTGACATTTTAATAAGGCCGTAAAGGTTCAGAAACAAAGATGTTTATAAAAGTGATTATAAACCAGAAACTGCAAAACAGTTATTCCTATCTGTGACCAAATATCAACTTAATTCTTTAATGAGCATGGATGGATGGATGGTCTTCATCTCATGGCGAACTGCTATTTAAAAAGAAAATTAATTTGATGTAGCACTCTATTACTATGTACTCTATTTACACCAGAAAACTAATTAATAATACTAACAGTAGTGATGTATGCAAACAAATTAAAGAGAGCCGGTTACAGGATGGAGACAATTATGCTGACAAGATTTGCTCATAATGTGCTTATTGTCAGAGCTTATTCATTTGAACGGCATCTTTCCAAGGTACTGGAAGTCCCTGGTGTAGTCATTATAGTTTATCTACAGACATGAGATGAATCAGACCGTATGTTTATTTGCTCCAAAACTCAAGAAGATCATCAGGAAAGGGCCGTTGTACGTCCTTGAAACAACAATTAAATATGAAACTATGAACTCTCAAAATGACAAGAGAGATAAAATAATGATATCAGAGTAAATAAGCCATCCTAGAAGAGCATTTAACTTTGCATTTATGAGCATTTATGATGTAATGTAGCTGGGTTAACCCACTCAGTGTTTCTGCAGGGCGACTTTATGTAAACTATACAGAACATGCACACAATTATACTTTTAGCATTAATTATGCATTATTCATTAAATGAGTTTTCCTTGCCTTCGAGATTGCTTGATGCATGAGGTTTTATGGAAGCTAAATAAAAAAACAAATCAGGTAATAAGGACAAAAGACCTAACTCTATTAGTCTCAAACCCAGACACAGTGTATCACTTCTTTAATTTTTAATAATACAAATCCACATACTTGCACGATTTTCTTCCCCAAATATTCCCCATAACATACAATATTTCAGACAAACACACATTTCATATTCACAGTGATTGCACCCCGGCGTCCTATCGATAAATCACACCGTGTGGATCCTCCCCAAGCTCGTCTAAGAGCACAGCTGTGGCTCTGACTCGTTTAAAACATCTCATTTAAAGAGGAAATCTAAAAGTGATTAGAGCCAGGAACTGATAGATAACCTCTCAGGACTTCCAGAAAACACGTCTCTGAGATTTATCATAATGATACCAAAACCCGATTAAGGAGACGTTTTGGCCATAACTTATCTTCCCTTGATGCATATAATGACTGTGGTAAGAGAATGAGTCATTGAAAACTAGCAATATCCCAGATCGAATTCCGCACATACCGGTATTTCACAGCCAATGCAAAATCACAAACATGTCAAAAATCTGGTTATCGGCCTCCACACAAATATTAAGTTAAGCTGATTGTATGATTGATCAATGAAGCAAATAAGTACCCATCAGAAGGGGACAAGTTATCTTATAAAAACACACCTAACATAAATATGAACTATTATCTGATATTCATGGATAAATAATATACAGTAGGCTACCCACAAACAGTTTTTGGGCACTTTGGGATACATTTAAAATGTCTGAATGTCACTGCATTAAATAATAATACATCAACCATGTGGCATCTGCAAACTAATAATGCTACAGTGGAACTATTCTCAAAGCAACTCCACTTTCCAGGGTCATTTTTTTGCACTGACTATTAACCAACGTGTCAAGGGCTGTATCTGAAACCTCAAGCATCTGCCTTACTGCCCATCTGCTAATGACTCAGCAGGCGAAGAAACCTCAAACAAAAAACAATATATGGCACCATTACAGTATATAATTCAAGTGCATTTTAGACATAGCCAAGTAGTTTAATGACTGAAATGCTTATTAGAGGAACTGTAAGCAAACAGACAAACATATTAATTAATTAATTAATCTGACTAAATCGATCTATAAGATGCCACCTTCAACTGCTTAACCACATGCACATGATTGTGGGATATTATACTTAGAAAAGATTGTGAATGTCTTAGAATGTGTCTTGATTAATGAGATCTATTCTAATGCATGAGTGCACACTACCAGAGACTATTTATATAGAGACATGCCACTTCCTCAATACTCAATACAACTATATTGGAGAACTCCATAACACCAAAGATGGTGGTTGTATGCACATGCCCCGCCCCTTCCACTGGAAAGCCAATCGTCTGCATTCAACAAGCCGGGAAACATTAAAGCCTATCGCCTGGTTCAAGATGGCGGCCAAGTGGCATGACTTGCCGAAAAGGACTTTGACACTACAGAAGGCCATCTCTGATGTAGAGTGACATCTGGATAAATCTAGAAATAGCAGCATACCAGCAGAAACCATTCACAGGCTTGAGTTCTGAGCTGAGGTCCTAACTCCATTAAGGGATGAAACTAAACTGCCCATTTCATTTCTTCTCCAATTTTCCTTATTTGTTCATAAAGGCAGGCAACTTCTACTCTGATAAATCTGTGCAGTGGAACGTCATTAAAACATCTAGGAATCATTTGACTTTCAAATTCGAAATGAATATTTTTTATCTCTTTTAAATATGCGTGTGTCTGACAGTGCAGTGTAATACTCATGGTACCTCGCTCTGTTCTGGGATCTGTTGTTTGTTAAACCATGGAGAAAGAGGCACTGGAGCGCCAAGCACACAATGAATTTTAATGAAGATGTAGAAGAAAGAGAAAGTAATTTCTGATGGAAAGTTACACTTTCTGATTTGGAAGAGATGGCATTCCATCAGACACACATTTTGTAATAGACTTCAAAAAGTGAGAGAAAAGTATCAGGGGAGATTGCTTTAATTAATATATTTTCTGAAAGTTTAATTGAACAATGTGTGGGTAAAAAATCTTTCAGTCTTATGATTCTGAAAGAGGGTTAATCAATGCTTTTAACCCTGGGTTTTGGTTATTGTCAGCTCAGGTATCAACCCAGAGCAACAATTTCTTCCATTTGACCTTTAGTTGCAGTAAAATACAACTCACCATGGTCTGTTGACACAGACTTGCACATCTTATCAGAGAGATGAGAAATGGTTCCTGTTGGTTCTGAGTTTCTTTTTGGTGTCTCACTCTGAATCGGTTGAGTCCTGTTAACTCCTTCATTTTTCACCTTGAAAAAAAGATATAAAAACACAAATGCTTTACCAAAAGTTGCTCAGGGATGTCGAATGAGTATATCTTAGTTTCTTATTTCTCTCAATATAAAAGTCTAAAAAAAAAGACAAATATAATAGAAACAAATTGCAGCTGTGATTTCAAATCTGTTAATTATGAATAATATCAGACAGGAATCCTATCAACATACCTTTAAAATATCCACACTGACTTTCTGAAAATTTGACTTGTACTCTTGCATGCGAAGATGGTTTTCTTGATATTTTTCCTCCACAATTTTCCTATAGTAAGACAATAAGAGTGTGTGCATATATAACTTTTTTATATAGTATATGTAACACGCATAGTTCACTCAAAAATGTTAAAATTGTTGGTAAAACTTTAATGTTAACAAATGAAACGATATTGTAGAGTAATAACTAACATGAACAAATAGTGAACAATATACAGTCACCTAAAGGATTATTATGAACACCTGTTCAATTTCTCATTAATGCAATTATCTAATCAACCAATCACATGGCAGTTGCTCCAATGCATTTAAGGGTGTGGTCCTGGTCAAGAGAATCTCCTGAACTCCAAACTGAACGTCAGAATGGGAAAGAAAGGTGATTTAAGCAATTTTGAGAGTGGCGTGGTTGTTGGTGCCAGACGGGCCGGTCTGAGTATTTCACAATCTGCTCAGTTACTGGGATTTTCATGCACAACCATTTCTAGGGTTTACAAAGAATGGTGTGAAAGGAAAAACATCCAGTATGAGGCAGTCCTGTGGGCGAAAAATGCCTTGTTGATGCTAGAGGTCAGAGGAGAATGGGCCGACTGATAAAAGCTGATAGAAGAGCAACTTTGACTGAAATAACCACTCGTTACAACCGAGGTATGCAGCAAAGCATTTGTAAAGCCACAACATGAACAACCTTGAGGCGGATGGGCTATGACAGCAGAAGACTCCACCGGGTACCACTCATCTCCACTACAAATAGGAAAAAGAGGCTACAATTAGCAAGAGCTCACCAAAATTGGACAGTTGAAGACTGGAAAAAATGTTGCCTGGTCTGATGTGTCTCGATTTCTGTTGAGACATTCAGATGGTAGCGTCAGAATTTGCCGTAAACAGAATGAGAACATGGATCTATAATGCCTTGTTACCACTGTGCAGGCTGGTGGTGATGGTGTAATGGTGTGGGGGATGGTTTCTTGGCGCACTTTAGGCCCCTTAGTGCCAGTTGGGCATTGTTTAAATGCCACGGCCTACATGAGCATTATTTCTGTCCATGTCCATCCCTTTATGGCCACCATGTACCCATCCTCTGATGGCTACTTCCAGCAGGATAATGCACCATGTCACAAAGCTTGAATCATTTCAAATTGGTTTCTTGAACATGACAATGAGTTCACTGTACTAAAATGGCCCCCTCAGTCACCAGATTCAACCCAATAGAGCATCTTTGGGATGTGGCGGAATGGGATCTTCGTGCCCTGGACGTGCATTCCACAAATCTCCTTCAACTGCAAGATGCTATCCTATCAATAAGAGCCAACATTTCTAAAGAATGCTTTCAGCACCTTGTTGAATCAATGCCGTGTATAATTAAGGCAGTTCTGAAGGCGAAAGGGGGTCAAACACAGTATTAGTATGGTGTTCCTAATAATCCTTTAGGTGAGTGTAAATATAGTGTATTAACGTGCATTATACATCGGTTTGTTTTTGAGTGTGACATGAGTCAATGTTCAGAGCTGAACCAGAGCTGACGTGTTTCACGCTGCCAAAATCCTCCCACCATGAGAACATGCTAACCTTATGGAATATGAACTAGGAGTCACATTTGATTAACATTCAGTGTGACACCACGGTCAGTGCACTGAACGTCACTCACTTTAGCTTTCGTGCTTTCTCATCTGCTGCTTGGAGTTTCCGGAGCCGCATGCGTTCTCTCGGGCTCATTTTCTGCACCTCTGATCTCTCCCGCAGTGTCTGCAGATGTACCTTCTTCTGCCTGTGGGGTTTCAAGGACTGCATTTACTGAAATGACTAACGACTACTCCTTTGCTTTACAGAAATTTTTTAGACTGTGTGATCAGAGCATACGATTTTCAAAAGAAATAGGGAATTTCTTTAATCCAAAGAAAAAATATTCTGCACATAAAGAAAAAAATTCTTATGTGCAGTCTTTGGACACCAGGCATACTAGAACAGCATTAAAAAGCTAATGAGCAAAAGGTTCAGTCAGATTCTCAGTTCAGTTTAAGGCTGCATATAGCCTCATGCAAATAGCCAATTTCTGTGCCTGTCATTTGTTTTTAAAGCTACTGTAGTAACATTAACAGTTTGAAATGAATCAAATGATCACTAGAATGTGTTTAATTCAAATGTCCAGTATTGTACCATTTAATTTAATTATTTATCAAAATTATGATGTACACTATGACTTACTGTACAACCTAAACTATGCCATCAACCTCATAACATTATGCAATACCTCATAATTACTTCAATACTGAAGATTCAAATATTACAGTTACATTAAGAAAAAAATATTATAATTTAGTGTTCAATTTTGAAACCTATCACGTCCCAGTACTCAAGAATCAATGAACTGCGCTTGTTTGATTTTGCTATGCACTGTTGGCTTTAACATTGCTTGGATTTCCGCTAGATCATAGCTAACTACAGTATGATTGGCACATGCTATGGTGACATCATTTTTAATAAGTGTGGAAAGCGAATGAATGAAAGTCTGCAGCTCATAGACTGCCACCTGATTAACATGTTCCAAACACTGGGTACAGCAGCGGCAACACAGCTACTGTACATATTTTTAGGTCCCTCCAACAAGATTGTGTGAAAATGGCAAAAAAGAAAACGGATTTTAAAAAAGCATCAACACAAAAACAGCCCTGTTCCCAGAGATCCCTGGTGTAGATGCATTTCTCAGCTGACAGCATATTTGCAGGAACAGAGAAGTGAGACTGCCTATAAATGTCTCTTTCTCTCTGGGACTTGTTACTGTGGATTCACTTACAGTGCTCTTAGGATCTGCGATGCATCTCTCTCCTCCGTCGACTTGTCTCGCAGTGTCAGGCTAAAGAACTTGTTTTTCATGCTCTGTAGTGAGAAAAATAGCAAAAGAGATGAAATATCTGTTAATGCTGTTCTCTGAGGCTTGTAAAAGTTACAGTAGCCCTAGGAAAGCAAAAAGCAAAACAGCAGCAGCAAAGCTAGTGTTCAATCAGAATAAACCGTTGCACAGGTTTCACTCTCAGAACTCTTGAATCAGAGCGAATGGGAAGTAGAAAGACTGATAATCATCCTCAGGGAGGAATCTGCAATGAACACAACAGTACAATACAAGATTTGTAAGGCGCAAATTACACAGGCAGAAGAAAGCCTTGGAAACTACACAACAAGGAGGGAAAAGCTATCAGAGAGTATTGTTTCAGAGTTGTGGTTTAGATGCCCTCTCCTTCTCTGATTACATGTTTCTGAGATGGTGATGGTGTAATAGCTGGTGGAAGACACAGACCAACCAGGAGCTTTCAGATAGGGGTTAGGGGATCACTAGCTTCCAAAGGCAAAAACGTATTACTAAGCGCCCTGATGTAAACAAGTCAATGCGGAGTGATGAAAGGGTGCTATAACTGCAAATACTGTAACCAAGATGCACTAAACAAGGGCTATAAAAAAATCAATGGGATTAGATGCCTAGAGAGCAATTATATTTTCAGTGTGATGATTTATGTGATGAAAAATACTAATGACATGTACAGTAGCTCTTGGTAGTTAAGCAGCCATTAGATTCGTGGGCGTTATGGAAACTCTTGTGATCTGGATGCTTGCATCCAACAAAACATATAGCCTATGCTGTATGTGATATAATGATGGATTATGTAAATAATTAGGGGAAGAATTTATTAAGGATCACATCTGATGCAGCTGTTCTGAGCGGTCTGTGATCTGACTCGCCTCATTTCATTTTAGTTTTTACATTGGATGGGATCCCAGCAGTACTTCAACCACCAACTGTTATTTAACACAGAAGTTCGTAACAGGCAGTGCAAAAATGAGTTTAGCTTTAGTTATGGCAATTGACAAAGGCAAAAATACATGAGAAATGCTGTGAAAAATAGGATATAATAATCACATTCGGATTTGAAAAAGAGTAAGCTATAAACCGTCTACAGGGCTCAATGTTCAAAGTACAGTACAAGGATTTGTCTTTTTGCATTTTGCACTGGTCGGGCCAACATTTTCACTGGCACCATCAGAAAATATTTTTTAATAACTGCTAGAAATCTTTCAATTTTTCATTTTTAAAAATGATAAATACCTTATTTTTTTACAAACTGAAAATATGCAACAAGTTGTAAATTATACAGCTATAAAACTATACAATAATAAACGCACTTTTGTTGGAAAATGGCAACTCATTGCACAGCTAAATGACTGGCATATACACTCACCTAAAGGATTATTAGGAACACCATACTAATACTGTGTTTGACTCCCTTTCGCCATTAGAACTGCCTTAATGCTACGTGGCATTGATTTAACAAGGTGCTGAAAGCATTCTTTACAAATGTTGGCCCATATTGATAGGATAGCATCTTGCAGTTGATGGAGATTTGTGGGATGCACATCCAGGGTACGAAGCTTCCGTTTCCACCACATCCCAAAGATGCTCTATTGGGTTGAGATCTGGTGACTGTGGGGGCCATTTTAGTACAGTGAACTCATTGTCATGTTCAAGAAACCAATTTGAAATGATTCGAGCTTTGTGACATGGTGCATTATCCTGCTGGAAGTAGCCATCAGAGGATGGGTACATGGTCGATAAAGGGATGGACATGCCCAATTTCCAATCCAGTCTTCAACGGTCCAATTTTGGTGAGCTCTTGCAAATTGTAGCCTCTTTTTCCTATTTGTAGTGAAGATGAGTGGTACCCGGTGGGGTCTTCTGCTGTTATAGCCCATCCTCTTCAAGGTTGTGCATGTTGTGGCTTCACAAATGCTTTGCTGAATACCTCGGTTGTAACGAGTGGTTATTTCAGTCAAAGTTGCTCTTCTATCAGCTTGAATCAGTCGGCCCATTCTCCTCTGACCTCTAGCATCAAAAAGGCATTTTCACCCACAGGACTGCCGCATACTGGATGTTTTTCCTTTTTCAGACCATTCTTTGTAAACCCTAGAAATGGTTGTGCGTGAATATCCCAGCAACTGAGCAGATTGTGAAATACTCAGACCGGCCCGTCTGACACGTACAACCATGCCATGCTCAAAATTGCTTAAATCACCTTTCTTTCCTATTCTGACATTCAGTTTGAAGTGCAGGAGATTGTCTTGACCGGGACCACACCCCTAAATGCATTGAAGCAACTCCCATGTGATTGGTTGATTAGATAATTGCATTCATGAGAAATTGAACTGGTGTTCCTAATAATCCTTTATTGAGTGTATTTATTGCATTCAGTGCATTAAGTAAATATTGCAAAATCTACAAAACTTAAGATGCTGTTAAAAGCTGTTACTCAGCTAGATCTTGGTAGTACATTTTAAGTTTGCAAAGTATAAAAAAAAGAATGGAGGTGCAAGATCAATTAACATAATTTTTTTAGTGGTAAGTAACACAACATGGGCCTGAAAAAGACAGATCAGCTAACTGGTGGCCCTGGGTCAAATAGAATAAAATAAAGTTCTAATTATAAATATTAAGAAAAGAAAAGAAAAGACAAGACTTTTAGTATGGATTGGAGCAAATGTCCTTATTTTTGAGCTTTGGTCTGGAATTTTTACAGAGGTTGTTTGAGAAATTTATACTGGATTGAAATCTGTTGAAAACAAATGTATCTAAGCTTCTCAGAGCGAAGTTGTCCTGTCCAAATAAAGTTTAGTGGAAATGTTCTGAGCTTTTATACATTTACAGACTGAATCACGTGCCTGAAAGATGCCAAAAATTAATATGCCGGGAACCAGGCGAACTATGACAAGCCACAATCGATACAATCACCAGGCAGCAACAATGCCAATCACTGACATTTCAACAGTACAATCTGAAAAGGTTATGCACAGGGTGAGTCAAATGGGAAGGCGAATCGATGATGTGATGAGTATGCATAACAGACTTTTAGAAACCTATTGAGCTTGGCCAGCAATCAAAATCTTCCTGGTGCATTCTGGCCCTTCCCATTAACCTTTGAAACTGAGCATCTGAACAGCTGGTCGGATGCTCTCCTGTCTGTTCGATCTGATCAACGGCATATCCTCACCTGCAAGCTCTGCTCAATGAACCTGCTCCTTAGAGCGTCTGCTGCCGAGATCCTGCGTGAAGAATCCTTTTCTAACATACTGGAAACACAGAAACAGAGAGAGAGGGAATTATGTTTAAGACCTCATGAAATGCTGATAGTTCTAGTTGAATTGCTTCTAAACCTGCTCGGATTTAGCATAATCTGCTTTGAAAAACTGCAGAATCAAACAAGCCAATGATTTGTGTCTATCAACTCATCCACAGCGGGCAGACGGACAGATATAGCTTGGCGGTGTGGGATGATGGGCCCGATTCATGCCTGGAGCAGGACAGCATCTGTTTCTGGTACCTTTGCATTAGGGAGTTGAGCTGCCGTGAGTATGTTTCTGGCAGGGATGGAGTAGGTCCCTCCACAATCTTTAGCACCACAGCCAAGAAGTTCTGCCCCTCAAAGGCATGCATCAAACAGCACATCTCATAGAGAATACAGCCTAAAGACCTGCACAGAGAGAATAATAAACAGACATGGTGAAGTCCACCCAAAGATGTTCCAAACCTGTATGACTTTCTTTCTTCTAGTGGAACATGAAAGAAGATATTTAGAAGAATGTTGGGTAACACTTTACGGTAAGGGTACGTGAAATATCATGAATTTGTGTATAAATGAATGCATGAATTTTGCATTCATTCATGCATTAATATCTCATGAATCTTTAGGAACTAACACAAGTTAACTAAGATGAGCACATCATCATGAATTATGATTTGTTACGCATGATCATGATGTTTTCTTTGTTCTTTGTCTAGGTCAGTGACCTAGTCACCACTTTAGTTGAGGGGCCACACACATGATGAAGTCATTAATAGATTAATGCTTAGTTAATGATGACTACTGTATTGGACAGACACCAAAATTGACCAATCACAGCTCATAGCACACAAATTCGGTTAATCAAATACAGAAGTCATCATTAACTAAGCATTATCTATGAATGACTTCATAATATGTGTGGCCCCTCAACTAAAGTGGTGACTAGGTCCTTTGAAACACTGATGAAAAATGTGCTATACATGGTGGCATAACTGTGAACAAAGAAAACATCATGATCATGCGTAATAAATCATAATTCATGATGATGTGCTCATCTTAGTTAATGTTTTAATTAAGGTGTTGTTCATTCATGAAGTCATGAATGAAAAACGTTGAACTTGTGTTAGTTCCTGATGATTCATGAGATATTAATGCATGAATGAATGCAAAATTCATGCATTAATTTATACATGAATTCATGATAACCCATGTACCCTTACTGTAAAGTGTTACTGAATGTTGGTAATTAAACAGTTTCTGGTTCCCATTTGCTCCCACTGATTTTTTCCCCCATACAATGGAAGTCAATGGGAACCAAAACTGTTTGGTTACCAACATTCTTCAAAACATCTTTTATGTTCTGCAGAAGTAAGAAATGCATCCATAATGGAAAAGCCATGGGTGAAAAACTGAGTACACACTATGATTCAGTTGCTTGTAGTGACACTTTTAACAGCAAAATGTTGAAGGAATCGTTTTCTGTATTACAGTATCAATCTCTTACATCGTTCTGGAGGAAGTTTGACCTGCTTTTCTTTAAAACATTGCTTCAGTTATATTTACAGTACACTAGAACCTAAAATCATTGTTTGGTTCATTTGGTTAGTGTGAAAGTGTTTTTTTTTTCCAGAAATTGTTTGCATAGGCGACAATCGTACATAAAACACATGAACTCTGGTTCAATTTGCGATTATCATTATAGTAAAAAGGTTGAATCTCACTTTGGTTGAATAGAAACAAAAGAGAAAAAACAGAAGATGAATTTGTGCAAGGATGTCTCTATTTTAGCCCATTCTCTCTTGCTTATCTCTATTTAGCAGCACAGTGACCCCCTTCCTCCAGTGTGTCTCGTGCTTGTGTTCTTGCAGGCTCGAGAGCACAGAGTGAAGAGTCCAATTTCCAATAGGATGCTTTACGAGTTTGAACAGAAACCTCAGCTCTCGGTGGCACATACACATCGAGGTGAGTGTGTGAGAAAACGCATGGTTCTTAAATTAGCAGCAGGTGCCTGTAGCCGTTTGGCAAATGAGATTGTATTTTCTCTCTGTTTCATTCTATTTGATTGTTTTCTGGTCATTTTCCTCCTTGTTTCTTTTTTTTTACTGTACTAATATGTTGTTATTTCACTATTTCTAAGTAGATCCCCATGTTCCCTCCCTTCATATGTGTATCTCAGCATATATTGTAAGTGGAGGGGAGGAGAGGACAGAGCTCTGGCTGACTAGAGAGGATCTTGAAGGGGGATCCTTGCCTTGGTGCCTTTGGAAACGTTTCATGTCATGAATTGATATTACACCCCTACCACACATACATATCTTAGATGCAGATTGATACAGCTCAATAAGCAAGCAGATATTACAATTCATGTTAATTATGCTTGATATTTTTCGGCGACATCTTAAACTATGCCTGATTGCAATTTTCGGTAATTTTTTCAATTTAAAATGACAAAATAATAATAAAAAACACTGACGAGATGAGCTATTATGTATTGCTAGAACTCGCAATTTGAAAAGCAATCAAACATAATACCTCATACCTGCCATTTTGCATAATGCATAAAGATTTGTTTTTTAAAGATTATGAGTTTTGACTCTGTGAGGGAATAACTTCACAAGTTAAAACTCCTTGAAGATATATACACATATATACACACACATATATATATATATATATATATATATATATATATATATATATATATATATATATATATATATACTATATATATATATATATATACATATACAGGCTGCAATTTTTTTATAAAAAATATACAAAAAACACAGTAATATTGTGAAATATTATGACAATTTAAAATGACTTTTTTATGTTAATATATATTAAAATGTAATTTATTCCTATGAAAAAATCTGAATTTTCAGCATCATTACTCCAGTCTTCAGTGTCACATGATCCTTCACAAATCACTCTAATCTGATGATTTTATGCTCCAAAAACATGTATGATTATTATCCATGTTGAAAACAGTTTTTTATATTTTTATTTCAGGATTCTTTGATGAATAGAAAGTTCAAAAGAAGAGTTTTTATCTGAAATGGAAAGCTTTTGTTACATTAAACACTACCCTTTAAAAAGTTTGGGGTCAGTAAGAATTTGTATTTTATTTTGGGGGAAATAACTGAGAAATCAATACTTCTATTCATCAAGGATGAGTTACATTGATCAAAAGTTACAGTAAAGACATTTATAATGTTAGAAAAGATTCTAATTAAATAAATGCTGTTCTTTGAACTTTCTATTCATCAAAGAATCCTGAAATAAAAACGTAAAAAACTGTTTTCAACATGGATGATAATCATACATGTTTTTGGAGCATAAAATCGTCATATTAGAGTGATTTGTGAAGGATCATGTGACACTGAAGACTGGAGTAATGATGCTGAAAATTCAGCTTTTTTTCAGAGGAATAAATTACATTTTAATATATATTAACATAAAAAAGTCATTTTAAATTGTCATAATATTTCACAATATTACTGTGTTTTTTTGTCAAAAATTGAGTGAGCAAAGAACTTCTTTTAAAAACATAAAAAATCTTACCGATCTTAAACTTTTGACCGGTAGTGTATATATACAGTATATGTTGTTTTTTTCACAGTGCTGTGCAAAAGTCTTTGGCACATTAGTATTTTTTCAACCTAGATGCAGGTAAACCTATTGTAGGAGACCCCAAAAATCAAACGAGCAACCTTTAAAATAAAATAATAGTAAGACTTTAAGATCAAGAGGTTTTTAATATCATGAGAGGCATAAATTCAATCACGTGTGTCCTTTAAGTGACTTTAAGTGCAAATGTAAAACCTATTCAATACACTAAACAAAGTCTTGGTTGGTTAAGAACTGAAATGACTCAAAGGTTTAGTTATTCATACCAGATGTCTGATTTGGAGTCGTATCCTCTGTGGCTGAGGGCTTCAGGGCTCATGTAGTACGGGGTACCTGTGAAGGTAGTCGCCAGGTCACATGACCCCATCAGCAGACAGGATACACCAAAGTCACCTTTAAAGAGTGTTTGAAAAAGTTCCATCAACATAACACCTTTTAAAAAAGAGTTTTGCAGACAAAACTTAAGGAAATAGTTTACACAAAACAAGGAATTTACTCTTCTATTTAGACTGACAAACACTATAATGGCCCCAAATAAGCTTTTGAATGTTGAGACTATTTGTGAGTTAACATGCACATGCTCATTGAGATTCTCACTTGAACATTATATAGAGTCACATGAATCATTTATGAATGTTAAGCCACAAATATTCCTCCAAAAACTGTCCCCCAAAAGAGCTTAAAAGAGATTCAACTGGACAAATACTGTGGATTTGTAAAAGCTTTATGAGTTACCGGCATGCTTTACAGCATAAATAATACATGGACTGTAATTGTTTTTTTTGGGGGGTTTTTTCAGCATTCATCTTATTCCTAATGATATTCTTGATGATTATACAGCGAATCAGTTGTGTTACTGTAAGTGTTGAGTGTCTATGTGTGTCTTCCTGTGTAGAAATGTAATGAAACAACATTAGTTTGCAAGATGTGCTCTTTTTTTAGAGACAAAAAGCTGTGCAAGATGTCATCTCCTTCAGAGCCAAGCAGGCATTTCAAATGTAATAGACAAATGAAAGCTTCCTTGGTTTGTTTACTGAACATCTGCTGAAAAGGAGACCTGTGGTTGCATTGACACAAATGAATTGGAGACTGTAAATGATACATTTAACATAATTTAGTGAGTGTACACATACTCATTGAGGTATTGAGGAGAGTTGTTGTACACTTGCCGAAGAACTTGAAAATCTTAATGCATTGCGCATCGTGACCGTTTTTTACAAAAATAAGATTGTTAGTTGTGTTAAGCATTTTGGCCAGAACTTGAAAATTTCTTGCATATTGCTAAATTGATATTATGATATTATGAGTTTTCTCAACATTTCAAATTTTTTTTTCCAGTAACACTATTATCTTGGTAGGCTAACGCCGCCTTCACACTGGCAGTTGAAATCAGCTCCGATGCGGCTACGAAACGACCGGAAGTCATTCATTTCCTATGGAGATTCGCAGACCGCATGCGAATGGGTCCGAAACGGGTCCGACCGAGTGCGGTGCGAAGAAAATCGTGTCCGTTGGTCATCCGGATGCGTTCAAAAATTTGAACTCTTGCGAAAAGCTACGGACGGTTCCTATCCGAAAATTCCAGCGGAAATTGAGCGTTGCTATGGTACTGATAAACAAACCTGAATTATTAACGTTTAATAAAATAAATGATTTTATAACGACAAGTTGTCATGTCATTTTTTTATTTTCATGACTTTCTAACGTTATTAGGGGGGCAGTTAATACAATTAAATTGTAGGCAGACATTAAACTATTGATCACCATATCACAGTTCTTAGTCGACCTGACATATCAGCAGCCTTCCTATTAATATGTCTAATATAACCCTCATCAGAAAGATCATACAGAACTAACAGAATCAACCTTTCTCTCTTTTGTTCTACCCGCATCCGACACTTTTCACTGTGTAGTACGACGTCCGTTGGGAACGTATTGCGTATTACGGAGCTGATTTCAACTGCCAGTGTGAAGGCAGCGTAAGGTGAGAAACTGACATAAAGCAACACAAATGCACAGAATAATGTTCAAGTGAGTCTGCTGTACGGAATAATTTCATCCTACTAGAACACACAAATACATTATTTTGCACAGAAATTAGCTAAAAGTGACTTTATGCTGTGATGACTAGGTTTGGGTATCGAGAATCGAGTATCGACTTGGAACCGGGACTAACTTTTCATTTTTCGATTCCTAGTTTCGATATTCACAGTCCGCCGACCAGAAGAAGAAACCGCTGAACAACACCAATGAAGAAGCGTCTACCAGAAGTGTTGGCATAAGTTGGCATAAGTGTTGGCGAGTCGAACATGAGTAGCTTACATCGGCAGTCCAAAGTGTGTCTTCACTTTTCTAAAAATAACGAAATCTCGGCAGAATGCAAAATTTGTGACAAAAGGAGTATTTGTGACAGAAGAGTATTTCCTTCAGAAAGGAGTATTTCCTTCAGAAAGACCGTTGGTTAGCAAGGTTAGCTAAATTTTTTGAAAACCCTGCCTCTTAAAAGAATCGGATTTGAGAATCGTTAGGAACCGGAATCGAAACAAGGAATCAAAATCAGAATTAGAATTGTTCAAATTCAAACGATACCCAACCCTAGTGATGACAAAAATGTATAACAGGTAAATTTGATGTTTATTAATGCACCTATTAATGATGGAAAATATAAACGTGATGATCATCTGCCTCCGAGAAGAACAGCTTCTTTCTATCTACCGTAGCTGATCGACGTACTTTTCTTTTTGACTGGGTAATGATCCTGTTTCTTTGTAGATAAATGGGCAGTGTTTGGGTTTTTGGTGTCATTAAAAGTCACATTTGAAAGCGTTGCAAGAACATCAAACACACTGGGCTGAGAAGCAAAGCTTACCTATCTTAACAATGTTCTTC
Source organism: Hybognathus amarus (assembly GCA_030378365.1). Taxonomy (NCBI): domain Eukaryota; kingdom Metazoa; phylum Chordata; class Actinopteri; order Cypriniformes; family Leuciscidae; genus Hybognathus; species Hybognathus amarus. The sequence goes on from JAQIUQ010006549.1 coordinate 124,806, forward strand.
CTTAGAAATATATTTTTGGCCTTTAGATCTCGGTGAAGTATTCTCCTGTTTAAGCAAGACAAACAAGAATCAATAGACGCCGAAGAAGCAAGAATCAAAGATTTAGAGATGTGTCGTTCAGTTCTGGCCATATTTGTCTAACAATGCACATTTTTGTCTAAGGGCGAGCAATAAAAGACACAAAACAAATACTTTTGAATGTAAAAATAGAAAATAGGTCAGTAATGAATTATTCACAGGGAGAAAGAGGAGCGGTGTTCTCTGCTCACCTCTGATGTATGTAATGTACTCCCAACAGAAGCTGACAGAGCCATTCACAGACCTGAGGCTCTGATAACGCCCTGTCTGTCCGTTTTAGCTCATCTAACTTACAGTCCAAATCTTTGTCCTGAGGAACAGAGAGAAAAATAAAAAGGCAAACATGTTGTGAATAAAAATCCATTATTTTCATTGTATGAAGCACTGGGACTCTAGTCACAGCTACAAAGCACAGGCAAAAAGCTGATAAACAGTCTTTGTTCCCAAAAAGATCCTTCAAAGAATAATAATGTGCTGTTTTGTCTACTTTACTATGTTTCTCTCATTCTCTCTGATCTTTCTTTGTTTGCATTAGAGGATTGTGAAGTTGTCTTTAAGAATGTGAGCCTTTGGGCACCTATTTACACTTCAGACAAAACCCACATTTCGCTGCACACTGGCAGCGCCAGTCACGATGCCCATCTCCTGAGACTTCTGCAGGGAGTGTGAGAGAGAGAGACAGAGACCCCACTGCTAATGATCAAAGATGATTAAAAATCATTTTGAGTGTCAAATAAAAAGATATTTCCCCTAAAATTAAGTCTATAATCAAATTAAAGCTTACTCAGTGTCATTTCAAAACTAAACGATTGTTTTCCTATCATGGAACATAAAAGAACAAACTGTATTGTGCCTGCAGCTTTACTCCCAAAAGAACTGCACATAAAATGTCTTCTCACTCCCCATGTAAACGATTCACTGATCAAATAAACAAATCCCAGATCTGTGACTTTATTTTTTCTGTTATTATTATAACTGTTAAAGTCCATACCTTGAAAGACAATTGGTTCCTAGACATTATTGGACACCATTTACTTTTATTGTGTAGTATGGCCTGTACATACATAGTATATATGTTTAGAACAGTTACACTTTTTGCAATTGAAAATTAATTCAAACCACAAAAGTTTAAAAGCTTTTGAAAAAAGTTTGAAACACCAAAGGAGCATTTGTCTAATATGCATAATAACAATGAAATTAGATTGAGCATATAAAACTGGAGCATATTTAAGGATCTTTGTTTTCACCAAGTGCCATTAAGAGAATAATCAATCCCACTAATGACACAACTCAAGCGGAGCTCAGTTTGAACACAACGTTCAACTCAGCACCCCTCACTTCAATAACAACAGACATTTGTCAATGTCTCAAGAGAGTGAGTTGGAAAAAGTGTTAGGAAAGTCTTATTTCCATAATGCAGTGACTGGCATAAGGCATATCTTTGGATAAGCACTCTTTTTCACTGCCTGAGGGAAGTGTTTGCTCAATGTAAGTGGGACTCGCCACGCGTGTAAGCGATGGATGATCGCATTATGAGTGTAATTGGGCTAATTTGTCACCCCCATAATATATTTATTTACGGTTATGACCATAATCACTTAAAAAGCCACCTCAAATACTTTCAAAAAGCTTTCAATGCTTTTATGAGTGCAAATGTATGATTGGCCAATGAATAAGCATTGTAGCATGAATAGAAGTAATGAAAACCTCCCTGTAAGCCAGAAGTACCTCCATTTCAGTCACTATAGAAGAGTTCTCTCATTTATCAAAATCTCATGGATCTCACGTGAAACTTACAGATTTTTTTTAGCAAATACATATAACCAGAGAGAGTCAGAGAGCAATCTTTATGAAAGCATGAGAACACACACGCACTCACGCACACACACACACACACACACACACACACACACAAAGGAATTATTGGTTATTAAAGTTTCAGGTTAGTAAGAGATTCATACTTTTATTCATCAAAGACCCATTAAATTGATAAAAAAGGGCCAGTAAAGGCATATACTGTATATTGTTACAAGAGATTTGTATTTCAAATAATGCTGTGCTTTTAAACTTTCTATTCATCAAAGAATCCTGAAAAACATTATCATATGCAAAAAAATATTAAGCAGAATAAATGTTTCAACAAAAATTGTTTCTTAAGCACCAAATCAGCATATTAGAATGATTTCTGAAGGATTGTGTGACACTTAAGGCAGTTTTGTCATCACAAAAAATATATATATATATTTTATATATATATATATATAAAAATATGATATATATATTTATATATTTGTTTTATTACTTTTGATATATCACATTTTTTAATTGATAAGATACTGTAAATGCAACCTTGGTAAGCATAATATTTGCATTAATATTTTACCAAGCAAAATTATGCATAAAATCTAAGTTCAGTCAAGATCAGTGGCTAAAATTAAAATAATAAAAAAATAAAACAGATCCTGAGTCTATGATCCTTGGAAGTCTTTTTAATGTCTTTTTGCACATCAAGTCCGAAAAACACCATTCAAAACTGCTTGCTACGTATGCCAATAACTCAGAAAATCAAACCCCATCCCATTTTTATTATGGATGAAAGTTTTCTGAGGCAATGTGCAAGAGTGATTGACATAACATGAGGTCGTATTAAATTTTGAATGCGAATTTCGGCCGCATGGACATCTGAGCCACATTCACCGACAGGAGAGAGGGAGAGAGAGAGAGGAGGGCAGACCTCCATCCTTTATCAGCTCTCGGGTATAGTTCAACCGTTTAGGTGTAAGGTGCTCAGGGGCAATCAAAACACTTTCTTTATGTAAGTGTCTGTGCATGTTCCTGAAAGGGCAAAGAGTTGGAGCATAACAGAGGCTTCCTGTGCCCTAATGATTCCTATCCAGAGCTGTTTCTAAAAAGACGTCAGCACAGGCAAAGAATCATCTCTCTGTCTCTATATCTATGGCTTCAGTCTCTTAACATGAATATATGACATTTATCCAATGGAGTAGGAGGTAATGAGATCTGCAGTGAGTCATGTAGAGGAAATGTGCTATTAATTTAAAACAGAATAGGTTTCTTGCGACTATATCAAAGGCACCATTTCCACAAATAATTGCATGGTGCTATGCCAGACCATTAGTAAATATATAAAGCCAGCACCATATTTGTAGCCATTATGCTTTTACAGCACATGATGAATAGTCACAGACTATTCATAGAACCCTTGCGAATTTGTTTTTTTAAAAATCTCCCAGTCGAATATTAAGGTTTTTACATTCTGATATTATATTCTTGACAATCAAGGACTTTTCCCTCTCAAATCGTCATTCTTGTTATCGAAAAAATGTCATTCTCATTATTGATACAGTATAATGAAAAAAAAATAAAATAAAAAATCTCTGTCAAGTCACCCATATATACAGTATAGCACTTTTACAATACATACTGTTTCCAAGCAGCTTTAGATAACAGGAAAATAATGCAATAACATTTAAATGGTATAAAATTAGCGTCACAGTATGTAAATAAAATAAATAAATAGTAGAAACAACATGTTCGAATAATAATAACATGTTGTATTAATAAAATACAATAAATAATACATCTATAGTGTATAACCTGGATATTTCTTGGCAGCAAGGTTCATCCATCCATTTACTCATTTATTCGTATATCAGCTGGGTGCAAAAACTCAGGAAATATAAGGTTTGTTTACCATTTTACGCAGGAAGCGCATGTAACAGAAAGCAGACACTTGCACTACAGACAGAAGATCAAAGATCAATGAGTCTCACCTCGATTATAGCAAGTGTCTGTCAGATGCAACTCAACCTACGTAGAACACAACGTCAAACGTGCACGAGATGAAAGAGAAAAGAACAAGGAGAACTAGAAGCCGGAAGAAGAGGTATGCTTTAATTCTATTCATAAGCTTTTTCTTCTTGCTTTATTTGACTGTTGTAGATCAGGAGTCTCCCAAAAGTATCGTTAGTCAACTACAGTTGCAAGTTACGTCGTTAGCAGTTCATCGAGTCACAGTTTTACGAAATCATAGTTCCAACGAACAGTTGCACACAGCATCACTGTTTAGTGATTGGAACAACAGCTCTTGAACTGTGATTAAGCATAGTTTATTGTTTGTATGACATGTGGACTTAGTACGAGCAAAATAAGCAAGCTGACATTCAGTCCAAAATATATTTCGAATATACACTCTAAAAAATGCTGGGTAGTTTTACCGTAAACCCAATTTTGGGTAAAATATGGACAAACCCAACCATTGGGTTACATTTTTAAATGACATTTTTAACACAATAGCTGGGTTTGTCCATATTTTACCCAAATTTGGCTTAAAACAACCCAGCATTTTTTCGAGTGTATACAAATGTCATTTAAGTCTTTAGTATGTCAAGAGATGTTTTTCTGTTGTTTTTGAAGAGTGTGCATGAACGTACATGCTGTTAGTAGGCCTACATAAGAATGAGCCTATGATTGGATCTAGAAATAAAGCAAATTAGACCTCAGATTTAATGTACGTAACACTTTAAAAAATGCTGGGTTGTTACATTACATTTTTAACCCAACATGTGGGTTTGTCCATATTTGAGCCAATTTTGGGTTAAGACAACCCAGCATGTTTTAGAGTGAATTTATAGCAAAAAAATCTAGCATTCATTTGATCTCAAACGGATTTATTAAAATAATTTATTGCTCCACCACCTGCATGACATGATCAACCAACATGGTTGAAAGACACATTTGTGACATTAGGCAACAGATTCAAGAAACAGTCGTGACTACATAGTTGATATCTTCAACGATGCATCATAGATAAGACACAAGATTAATTGTAGAGCCTTTTCTTCATCCCATATCTCTAGGAGAAAGGAACACCATGCACTCGTTCAGCACAGGAGGCATCCCCCTTAATCTATTCATTTAAATGACTTTTAACATGCCATGGTTGTTGGTGCCAAACGGGTATTACAGAAACTGCAGATGTACTGGGATTTTTAGGCACAATAGTCTCTAGGGTTTAAAGATAAAAAATACAGTGCAAATGCCTTGTTAAAGCCAGAGGTCAGAGCAGAATGGTCAGATTGGTTCAAGCTGATAGTAGCAGCCATAAATAACTCAAATGACCACTCGTTACAACCAAGGTCTGCAGAAGAGCATCTCTGCACGCACAACACGTCCAGTCTTAAAGCAGATGGGCTACAGCAGCAGAAGACACACCGGGAGCCAATCCAATCAGCTAAGAATGGGAAACTGAGGCTACAATTCGCACAAGCTCACCAAAATTGGACAATGGAAGATTGGAAACCTTTTCTGGAATGAAAAGTCTTGATTTCTGCTGAAACATTCAGAATTTGGAGTAAACAACATGAAAGCATGGATCCATCCTGCCTTTAATCAACATTTCAGGCTGCTGCTGGTGATATAATGGTGATATTTTCTTGGCACATTTTCTTTGGGCCCTTTAGTATCAATTGAGCATTGCTTAAACACTAATGCCTACCTAAGTATTGTTGCTGACCATGTCCATCCTTTTATGACCACAGTGTATCATTTTCTGATGTCTATACTTCCTGTAACAAGTCACAAAACTCAGATCATCTCAAACTGGAATATTGAACATGACAATTATAGTTCACTACTCAAATAGCCTTCAAAGTCACCAGATCTTAATCCAAAGAGAAGTGGTTCACAACCCTGGTATTTTGAGGATCTATTACTAGCAACGATTGCACAAACTAAGCAAAAAAGTCAAAGACCAGAATCGAAAATCTAATAATCTTTATTAATCCAATGGAGAAAACCCACCCCGTGACATCACAGGTTGTAGTATTGCAAGATGGTGGCGCCCTTGCTACAAAAGCTATAAAAAATTGGTTTATTTTAAATGCTCACATTTATCTTGTTTGTAATTTTTGGTTAGAGTAGAAAAAAATCAGTGTGTTTCCTAAGTCAAGCTATTTCCATAACATTCCAAGGGTAAGAAACACACTTCCAAGGTAGCATCTCAGTTCAAAACAAAAAAAACTTTGGCTTTTGACATGAGAGAAAAAGGTATGGAAACAGAACCAAAATTATTTTTTATTACTACTACTTTTATTACTTAGCCTGGGAGACAAAGTTTTACCTTTGTCTCACGTTTTACCTAATTTAACAAGGATAAATAAAAATGGGCAATTGCTGAACATTTGTCATTGGGTTTGTCACAAACGTTGGGTTTATGACATATGAGATCTCTTCTAAAACTCTAGATAAGATTAGTGTATATTTTAGTATCTCAGAGCAGAAAAGCAAATAAACCAAAAATCTTCATTTGCTCTCGATTTATTTTCAATGCTGTCTAGGAGAAACAGGCAGAGATCTCATTCCTGATTTTTAAAGGATGGGAATGTCCATTAAATTCACTGAGAGTTAAACTATCAAGGAGATGAGCAAAAATGTAATAATCACATCAAACCTTCCAAAGCATAGGCCAAAGATGACATGAGCCCGGTCTGACCTGCAGATATGTCTTAATAAGAAAGGAAAATATGAAAAATGGTGAGATACAGAGGCACAGAAGCTACAGAGGAGATGAGCGTGACCTCTGGGCGATTTCAGGATGCTCTCGGCATCCCTGATCCATCGCTGAACACAGAAAAGGCACTGCAGAGATGGGGGAGGAGCTGGACAGTGCAAGCAGAGTAATGGAAAGCTGGTTCGGAGCAAATAAATCCAGAATTGTGACTAGGAAGTCAACCAAAAGGCATATGCGACCCATTTGGCCCCCAGAATGTGATGCATTTACAACAATAAATTGAAAGAAAAAAGAAACAATGAGGTAATTACTCCATGACTTTACACCAGGAGCATGTCATTTTGATTTCCTGTTGTCGTTAAAACTATCAAATCACATGTACATTATATAAAGGCCTAGACCCTAAGGAAAGGGATGTTCCTAAAGTGAACCTATCACTCACTTTCATTAGGAATGTCTCCTCAAATAGTATTCCTATCCCAGTGTGTGTTTCAAGGACATAACAAGACATTTGCTAAAAATTAGATCACAACAGGTCAACATTGTTTACCAAGACCTAAATCACGTGACTTGCTTCAGACCCAATTATGACTACTAGAGACCAAGACCTGATCACGTGACTTGCTTCAGACCCAATTATGACTACTAGAAACCAAAGGAAACCAAATCAGTTGAAGACAGTTTACCTCACAATACTCAGTGATGATGCAGAACGTGTCTCTCTCCAGGAAGCTGGTGTAGAACTTGAGGATGGCAGGATGGTTCAGCTGAGAGAGAAGCTGAGCCTCTTGAATGGCATGGACCGTCTCATTGGGTTTCAGATCGCCAACATGAATCTCTTTTAGCACCTTCCTGCACAATAAACCACAGTAGGGAGGTTAAATAACATATTTTGAGTTGAATTATAATGTCCTGCCATCATTAAGAGAAGCTTGTAGTTTCAATATGCTTCAATTCTGTATGCAATATATACGGAATTAAGTCTCCTATGCTGACCAAGGCTGCACTTACTTGATCATAGATACAGTAATGGGTGAGGGTTAGTTACAGTAACAGGTTAAGAGTAGTATTGTGGAAATTTTTATTTAAAATAACTGTTTTCTATTTTACTATATTTCAAAATGTCATTTATTCCTGTGATGATGGCAAAGCAAAATTTTCAGCATCATTTCTCCAGTCTTCAGTGACACATGATCTTTTAGAAATCATTCTAATATGCTGATTTGGTGCTCAAATATTATCAATTATCAATGGTGCTATTTTATTAAAGGAATAGTTCACCCGAAAAAGCCCATGATTTATTCACCCTCAGGCCATAGGTGTACATGACTTTCTCTTTCAGACTAATACAATCTGAGTTATATTAAAACATGTCTTGGCTCTTCCATCACAGGAATAAATTATATTTAAAACTATATTAAAATAGAAAACAGTTCTTTTAATTTCACAATATTACTGCATGGCCCGTTTTTTCAAAAGGTTTAATCCGAATAAAATTGATCCGGATTTAGTAATCATTTTTTTTTTTTTTGCAATCCGTGATCACGTAATCCAGCTTACTTTTGAGACAGTTTTTCAAAGCAACATCTGATTGGATCAATCTGATCTGGATAGGAACTTTTGAAGATCACCAAATCTGGATAACCAGTGCTCAAACAGGATATGAAATCACAATGTAGAACTATGTAAAGAGCAACAGGTATACAAAACAAGTAACAAACACTGTACATTGAGGATATTTATAACAGATTTCAAATATAGATGTATTAAATAAAAAAAAAAGACTTAATGTCAAATACTCCACAATAAGTTCAGAATTCCTCATCTGATGTGGAGAGACCAGCTGGTCTGAGTTTAGCCTTTAGGTGGATATCAAGTCTGGCCTTGGTTTGCTGTACAGTTGTTCCTCTGCCAGAACAAGCAAAAAGTATGTGCAACAAGGGACGCAATAGTTAGACGCTATTTCTGATTTAAATTTGTTTTGGATTTCAAAAATCAGTGATTGCCATTCTTTGCATTTTTTTGGTTATTCTGTAATCATTGCATGCATCACTATAATAAATATTCTAAAAACAAAAATATTTTCGATTGTGATGAATATATATATCAATTAGTGGCAGAATAAAAATTATTGTTTTTGGTCAGTTTTGACAGCTCATCGGGGCATTATTTTATGAGGTCAAACTCTTTCTACTTTGCTGTAGGCCTATACTGAAAGGCTGAATACGCTAAAGCCTACCTAATCACTGTAGCCTGACAGATGAACAAATAAAATAAAAACTTATGTTATGAATAAATAGGATATCTTGTAAGAGGCTGCATGATCCAAATATAGTATTATTTGATACATTTTTAAAGTTTTCATTACATTTTGGGCATGAAATCCACGTTGAATTCACCCTTCTGATGGGATCAGTTAATCCAGATTTTTTTGGATCAGAGTAATCCAAATCCTACAAAAAAGTTCTGAAAAACCCAAACTAAGGGTTTGATCCGGATAAAAACCAAGATTGGATTAGGCTACATGATCTAATCTGATTATGTAATCCATTTTTTCTTTTGAAAAACACATTTTCAAGATTTGATCCAATCCGTTATCCAAAATCCTAGTGGATTACTTTTGAAAAACTGGGCCCATAAGACACTCCTTTCATTATTCTTATGACCAGGAGTGTACTTTACCAAATGACAAAAAACAGCACAAATTAAACAATGAATTTCCACCACAGCAAAGTTTTTCACCACCAAAGCAAAGGCCACATTCATTATTCCTCACATTATTCATTTTGTATGTGCATTTACTCTATTCAAGCATTCTACTTTCAAAGAATGCTCTAGATTGACAGCCAATCCAACCAGGAAAATAAAAACATGAAGTTGTTAAACAGATAGGCTGTAGAATTTGCTCTCAAGGGCCCTCAAATCAAACTGGTTACCTCGTTGCTTGTTCAGCCTTTAATTTTGCACAGCCTCTCTTCAGTTTCCTACTGTCTAGAACCTGCCATCAATGCAGAGATGGACTGTGTTTATATAAGCATCACGTTCCTCAATTACCAGCTGTAGCCTGGCCCCAAAAATGTCATTTAGGGAAGAACAGATTGTTTTCCCTGATCTTTTCAAGCTTGAAGGAATCGGCAAGCCAGGGCCAAACTGTAAAATGTAGCCTGTCATTAGCTCACAAATTATGAAGGGTCATTGTAATTATTCTGCTTTTACTGATAAAATGAAGGGAGAGACACATCCATTGATAGAAATTTGCCTTGGCCTATGTGACCTTTGGCAACGAGAAGGGAGAAAGAATCAGCCATCCTCTGATGCATTTCAGATGAAAGACACTAAAGGCAAGACATCTAAAAAAAACCATAAGCATACATTATCATGCCATTATTCAATTCTAAAAACTAATGGTTTTGAATAATGCAGAACTTGTGATAATTAGCCATTTTAAAAAGCAAAGAATGATCTATATGATAAATGGAGAGGAACTCTCTGTGGAGAATCATTTCTCCTCCAGTCGTCAGCAAAATATGACCGCCACATCTGCAGACAAAACTTTATGCACTTCATAATTCAAATTAAAGGGACAAATAAGGAATGCTGAGAGCAGCTAATTTAATCCCATCGGCTTTTAGCAAGAAGAAAAATGCAAATGAGCATTTAACACAAAGCAAGGATTTAAAATCATATTTTAATGACCTTATTTCCAGACCTTCAGGGAGTTAATCAAATACCACCAACAGAGATGAACGCATTGCATCTGCCTCCTGGTTTTGTTGTAAATTGCTTCTCGGCTTGTTGAAGGAGAACTCTCATTTACCTCTCTCTACTTCAACATTCTGTTCTTTCCTCTTCCTACTTGAAAATCATTACAGCAAGGGGAACAGGTAAAGTGCACTTCACCGCAATGCTGGTCTTGGATTGCTCTCATTCTTCATGTTTTCCCGGAAGCTGAGACATGGGTCTAATAGCTAATGTGTTTTTAAAGATGCAGAAAGCAACTCCTTAATGGAGTCGTTCAAATTCTGTCATTACTGGAACGACTTGAGTCGTTCCAAACCCAAATGTTTTGAGTTATTTTGTGCTAGTCATGTTTTTGAATACAATAATAAGGAATGGGCACTGCAGCTTTTAAGCTCCAAAACAAAAGTCCTCTATGAGAATAGTGTGCTATTTAGTTGGGGTCACATGACCAAAGTTGCAGGGCGAATTCACATGCATGAAGCATATCTCACACAGAAGTCACTTTTAAACCAAGCAGCTCTCTGTTGGTGAACACAGCAAATTCATGTGACCAACTTGAACATGAGCAAAATCTAAGTGGGAACTTTTCCACCACCAATCGCATGGATTCCTCTTGAAATCCCACAGTGGTTAGAAAAAATATCAGTCTGAAAATCAGTCAGGAAGATTTTGTGAACTTGCTATAGATCCCATAAGAGCATATGCTGATGAAAAATAATGATAATAATATTTCAATGCTTTTTTTTGTCCCCCCGAAAAGTGTGATCACCTGATCACCTTGCCAAGGAGAGCAGAAGCTTTGTGTTCTACGAAGGAAAGATAATAAATTATGAACATAATTATAAATTGCGTTTGAACCTACAGAGTTCGAAACTACCTAATGTCTTTACCACCACTAACAAACAACGTCCAGTATGATAATGATAAACCTGATGAATTAAACAACTCAAATAACAAAAAATTATTTTAATGGCGCAAACACTATAGGTCACATCATTCTGAAGCTCACATTAGGACTCACTTTAATAAAGAGACACACAGAGAATCATTACACTGACGTATGACAGGTCAGTCTAATTTAGAAAATCTAATTTTGTCTTAGCCACGTCCTCTCATGTGTCATTAGAGCTAACATACCTTTATAATGCATTATGTCACAAGACCAATCTAATGAACCATTAAGCTGATGTTGCGGAAAGCAGTACACCCTGCATTATGGTTTCACATTAGAAGCCTCTAGCCTAAATAATGACAAGAGATCAAAACAACAACATTACATTAATATCCATAAATCAGTCACATCACCTAAGATATGTTTGTGTTTACCCACAAGTAAAGTATCCAGTCAATTACTGCATAAAATAGATTCACAATTGATCATCAACCTCAACCTGAGTTTATAGGATAGGATTGTGGTAAGATGGCACTTAATAAATGTGGTTAATAAAGTAAAATGTTGATGAACATTTAGAATGAGGCAAATAAAACACACTTATTGCTATTGTACATAAATACATAAAAATAATTCAGTCTCAGACTCTCATCCTGTAATTGTAAACACCAACAAATCAATATTATCTAGTCTGTTAAATAATGACAGATAGATATTTCTTTATGTCAAAGCAGATATGTGCCTATAATATTCTTTCTTACCAAGACTGTAATACAGTACTGAACCCATTCCATAATTTATTACAGTTTCTATAAAAATGTGTTAATGGCAGATATGGGTCATTTGAATTCCTTTGAGATGGAAAAAGATAATATAATATACTGCTGTCCAATCTTAATATTACATTCATCTCTGAACATAAATAAAGAAAAGTGTGTCTGTTCTCAATATGAGGACATAATTATGAAAAATGCTACAGAGTGACTATATTATAATTTAGCACTATAAGAAATCAATTTAAGTTAGCCTAATTGAGTGATTTCTATTTTAACCTCACTATATTGTTTTACAATACATGGTTATTTAAATTCCAGGCATTTTACACATGGAAGACTGTAAAGAAAAGCTTAGCTAGACCTCCTCAAATGGAAAATGGTATACTGTACCATCAATAAAAAACATCAATCACTGAAATTTCCTGCGGTGAATAATTGAACACGGCGTTCATGTCCCATTTCTTAGTCTCTCTCTGGAGGCGTAGAGGCAATTTAAGATCTATTTTAAGGATATAGGAAAGCTGAGCAAATAACCAACAGCAATCCTTTGCAATTTTAACCTCTGCATGGTTCCATATTTTATTTCAGCATCTCATTTTCGCAATCTAGGCCTATATCGTTTGAATTAATATAACCAAAGCCTTTTTAAAAAGCCAAAATTGAACTCCCAACCTATCTGAGATGAGGTTTAGCAGAAAATAAGTACACCATACACCATTTTATCAATTTTAGAAAATGCCGGCTACAATAGCAAAGGATAATGTTTATTATCAACCATAGTAACTGAGCAACTCTCTCAATAAATGTGGCAAAATATTTTACTTTTTGAGGTGTTAAGGCCGGATAACCTTAAAAGTACTGTTGCAATTACCATGATGCGTTATGTAAAAAATAAATAGAGAGAAAATTCCCCTGATACATAAACCAGGTAAGTAAATTAACCAAAGCCCCAAATCTGTCATGATGCAGTGGTGTGCAAGGAAAGGATCGAGTGCCTGAGAGAGATAGGGAGGGGTGAGAGATGGAAAGAGACCAGTCTATACAAGAATCTGGGCTCTTGAAAACAAATTGGGAGATTTCTGGTGGACCTGGACCCAAGTGGAAGGTTGCATAACAGACCAGGATCATGAGGTGAGCAGAAATAAGCACTGCTGCTAAGGGTCTCCAGGGAATCTTGTCTGACAGGCAAATCCACAGAGGACAAGCTGAAAGTGGGCTAGCAGGACCAAATGGAGAGAAACGCTCCTCTCCTTGAGTGAGATTAGCTGCCTCTGGCCTCTGAGAGAAGACTATAATGATATTCAGAATGATCCAGATCCGCTAGTCACTAGTGTTTTGTGTTTAATGACTGCCACATTGTAATAAAGAGACACCTATTGCACATTTAAAATGGAAATACTCAACAGGGGTCCAAACACTCGTGAAATGTAATCTAAAATCTGACGTATTTCAAATTAAACCACTTCTGTCATCACAAACAGTCCTTGTTCAAAACAGTTCATGGGTGATTCGTTTGAGTCCGATCTTTTCCATTAATTGATTCATCCATACCCAAAGCCTTCTGAATGAATGGTTCACTAATCAGGGGTGCGTTTCCTTCTGCTAATTAACCTATTCGAGATCTATGAGATGCTGCCTAATGACTTCTCTCTTCCAGGTCATTTTTATTTATTTGATGTTTGATTCATTGCGGATTCCATCATACATCATATGGAGTTTCCTTGTGCATTTTACACATGTGTCTTCAAAAAAACGGTATACAGTATGTACTCAAAGATAGTACAATAAGATAACTTATTTTGTCAAAGTCCACATCATTTAACAAGAAACTATGCTTATTAAATCCAGAGATTGTTCCAACCACGGAAGTTTGAGTTGAGATGCTGTTTGCGAATGCAAGATGAAACTATTGTTTTCTGGAAACATCAAATCACTGAACTATGTTGGTAACAATGGAACTCTGACAATAGTTTGCTAATGATGCTTTCGGGAAATGCACCCAGACTGATTTCAACTTCAATTAAAAAATTTTGATTTGTTCATTACTCAAATGTTTTGTATAATTACTGGTTCTTTTTAAAGCTTGAATATTACTAAAACTAAATCTGAAAAAAAAAAATATATATATATATATATATATATATATATATATATATATATATATATATATATAAAGCTATATAGAAATAAAGCATACAACAAAATAACTAAAACTTTAACTAAAACTGAACCTAAAAATATATATTTTAAAATAATTCAAAATGTTAATAAACTATAATAAAAAGTACCCTATAGAAATAATACTACAATAACACTGATGAAGATAAATTGTGAATTGATTATTGCTTATACTACGAATTGTGATACATCAACCCAGACAAGTTGTTTAAAGGGGGGGTTGACTGCGATTTCACTTTTTTCATTTTAAATAGTGTGTAATGTTGCTGTTGGTGCATGAACAGTATCTGCAAAGTTGCAGCGCTGAAAGTTCAGTGTAAGCAGAGATATCGTCTTTTAAAAATCAGGAAGTAAAATTGCCTACAATAACGACTCTAATTGGGACTACAGCTAGGTTATGGTACGTCACTAACCCACACATTTGCATCAACCCCTCCCTCAGAATATGCAGAAAATGGCATGCGCATATTTCTGAGGCACGTCGACTTGTCGAGTTCACGCAGCTGTCAGGTCTTCTGTGTTCGGGCTTCCCATGGACGCTATTCTTCCTCAACAATGGATACAATTTATGTTTGATTATGTTCCTGAAAATGACGATCGTAATCTAGCGAGTTCAACACCGGATTCAACAAGAAACTGTTACTAAAACATGAACCAGTTCCGACTTTAAAACAAGAGGCAGCAGCTGTTGGATGAAAAATGACTTCATCATTTTAAATGTATTTGCATGTATAATTCCAGACGTAGCCTTGTGTTTTATTTTTTTCAAATGCCAGTGCTGGCTTTAGCCACTACTAGTTAGACTATGCTATTTTGTGTCTACGACAAACGCGTACAAACATTATAGACCGAAATTTTCTATAAGTACTAATGTTTTAAATGTATTTTTCATGTATATATGCTTTATGACGTTATTTTCGATTTTGATCAAGAACGTAAACATGCCAACGCTGTTTGAGTATAACATTAGTAGCCAGTCAGTTGCTATTGATGCCAGTCAGATGCTATTGTGTAAAACAAACGTGTATAAAGTTAAAAAATGTAGCAAATTATCATTCAGAAACGTGTGTGGTGAGGTTCTGTTTGACTCTCTTCATCGCGGCTTTCTCGGTCTAATTCTGCCTCAAACTGATACTGCAGTTCAACACATATTTACATCTGGACCGGAGCTCATGACATGCCCGTAAAGGTAATGGGCGTTAACCTTCCGGACAGACGTGAGCGACAGTTTAGCCAATCACAACACACCGGCCCAAACTAACCAATCTGAGCCCGCCACGTGTTTCTGAGGGAGTGTTTTCATAGAATCAGGAAGTGAACCGCTCGTTCAGGGGACAGAGGAGAGCGCGGCTGACAATAAAGGTGAAGTTTATGAAAAAAAAGACTTTTAAAAAAGAAAAACCACGAATACATGTTATATTGCACCCCATAAATACAATCATGCAAAGAAAAAAAGCAGTCAAACCCCCCCCCCCCCCTTTAAATAACCAACCAACCTGCTATATAATCTTCTTTGTTCCATAAGTAAATGGATTTAATTAGTAATACAACACCACTCGGAAACCCCTTTGCACCCACAGCGGTACTTTTGGCACATTTGTGAGACTAATTAATGAAAACCAGAGCAGATAACAGGCAGCTCTTCTCTGCTCACAATCATTTTGTTAATACAGATGTATATGTGTTAAAAGGTCACACTTCTCAAAATGGCTCCCCATCTGGAGTGTGACACAATCTGACACTGATTGCATCACACTGAATATTTACAATCTTAAAGAAATGGTTCATATAATTGAAACCCCATTTCATTTTTGTCTTCTGACAAAAAGAAACGTCCAGCAGAATGTCTGAGCTGTTCTTTTATCATGCAAAAAAGCAAAATAAGCATCATAAGTCATTAGCTTGTGTATTACATTGCAGTCTCTGCGACTTAAAGGGGTGATGAACTGAGAAATCACATTTTCCTTGAGCTTTTGACATCTAAGAGGTCATCATATTATAGGAATATCCTGTAAGTTTCAGAACTGAAAAGGTCCTTGTTCGTCCAATAAAAGCTCAGATCACGTGAGGTAAAAACAATATAAATACTGTTCATTTTCTCACACAAACCGCTCGTTTCGTGTCTTGGGCCATTAATGTGTACTTACATTTACGAGTAGTGGTGCACGATATATCGGCCGCCGATATAACATCGGCCGATTTGGTAATTTTTTTATACATCGGTATCGTTCCGATGTCAAAATAGGGCCGATGTGAACAGGCCGATGATCATTCCTATGTATTTGACGTGCGTGTAGATTTGAGTGTAGGGGCTGGGATGTGCGCAAGTCCGTTTAAAACGTCAAGCGCCTGAAGACTGGAACTGGCGCGCTGTTTTCCGTCAGCCTAATGCGTATTTTTGTCCCGCCAAAGCCATATTTGACCGGTAAGTGATGTAGATGAGTGACTGCTTTGCTTGTTTAACTGAGGGAACGAGAGAGAGTGAAAGCACCGGTCACGCGCGTCGTCTTCAAACTGTCTCTCTCTCCCTCACTCGCGCATGTTTATGAATTGAGTTGACTGAATAGACGAGAATACACGATGGTAAAATGTTTTTTTTTCTGAACTACTGGTTGTGAATTGTGCTAAAATAGCGTTGCCTTATCTTCTCTGAACAGCTTTCCACACATCAGATCAGATGACATAAACCACACTTTCAATAAACCAAAAAAAATCTACCTGGTGATGAAATGTTTTCTGTGTCGAGAACTATAAAAAATAGGTTGAGACAAATCTCAGTGCGTTGTCCTAAACTGCCTGGATAATCACACAACATGTGCCGTGCTCCGTTAATGACACATCCGATTCGCGAACTAATGACTCATTTGAACCGATTCACTTTAATGAATGGTTAAAACAACTGATCTGTCCTGCACTGAACTCAAGAGACATAAATCGGAAGCACTTTACAATAAGGTTCCATTTATTAAAGTGTACATTTAACATTCTATTAATATTAGTTTAATTTAATATTATAATATATTAAATATATATTTAATATTATTTAATATTAGATTTACTCCATGACAAAACCACCCCAGCCCAGTCATTCTAGAATTATTCATTCTTTCCAAATAGAGATATTCAAGTAATCTGGTGAAATAGTCACAGAAAATCACAGAAAAATAAAATATCACAAAATGTAATTTTTTACCAATTTCGTGCAGGCCTAATCCTCGCTATGTGTTTTCTATACAGAGATATCGACATCGGTAAATATCGGTATCGGCAATAACAGCAATATTAATATCGGTTATTGGCATCGGCCACAAATTTTCACATCGGTGCATCACTATTTACGAGTCATTAAATCACGTTTTGAATCTATTTAAATATCGAATTGAATCTATTCAAAATCAAATAGAATCACAAGCTTCTAAATTGAAATTTAAAAGAAATTCAAAGCCTAGCCCTGTCCTATAAAAATCCAGGAAGACTACAAATAGAGCACTTAAGCAACTGCTGAAGGCTTTTTGCACAGACATGACAAGGGACCCACAGGATGTGAGCCCTACTTTTGGGGCAAGTCCAAAATAGGAAGTAATTTGTCTGGGCTAATAAAGCCCAGTGAGAAGCCAGCTGGAGGAAAGGGGTACGGCAGTCTCAGCTCACAGCGCCCAGCACTGACATTTGGCTCTCACAAAGAAACAAAGGGGTTCATAGCACTGTAAGAGCCACTGAGACACTAACAACAAAAAACACACAGCATGATTTTTTTAAGGCTGAGAAAAGACTAAGGAAGGACAACTGGTGCATAAGTGGAGAGATGGACAGGAGGTGTGGTGGTCTCCTGAAGGTGGGCATTCAGGTTTGGTGCCAGCTCTCTGCATGTGACCGGTCAGAAACTGGCAAACAGCTGCGATGGACTAACAAGCAGAGCTCAGGGTTAAAGGAACAGTAACCCGTAGCATGACGCCACGCGCCCGTGGGAAGCTAAAGTGTGGAGCTCTTCCTAATTGGCCTACGCTTCCCCCAGCATCTCTCCAGCTTCCAGTGGCATCTCCTCGTCTGAGACGGGTTTCACAGAGAGGCTGTGTCACCAAGTGTGATAGACAGAGAGAACAGTTAAAGTCAGCATGAAACAGAAGACGCAATAGTCTTTTCATGCTTATTGTGACATATATCAGAAAGAAACAGCTTCTCTAATAAGAAAAAATGTAGGGTGAGAGTAAGTTATTTTGATTACACATTACAATATACTATAAAAAAAACTTTCATGAAAAGCATCAAACGAACAGACAACTTACTCTTCTCCAATTGGTTTGTTTTTCGTTTATGAATCTAATTATAGTCAGGGACCAAAACCGGTAGAAATCAATATATGAAGGTGACCAGTTGGTCTAAATGGTGAAATAAATGTGGTGAACAGGACAGGGCTCTACAGTTCAAGGTCTATAATACACGGATGAAACTATCCCTTGGCAATCCCATTCATCTTAATGGCAGTTGCTTAAATGGCCCATATACAACTCCAAATAGAAATTCAGTCTGTTCCACACACAAAACTATGATATGATATGATATGATATGATATGATATGATATGATATAATATGATATGATATGATCATATGATAAAACTATCATATGACTTGAAATAGAGTTATGATATTTTGATGGTGCTTTTGCACCACCATTAACTGTAATTGCATGGAAAAGAGTGACAATCACAATTCTTTTACATTTCTTTTTTTCTGTCTACAGAAAAAAAAAACGTCTCAAATATTATATGGATTTCTATGGAAGCTGGTTTCTGCCACTGAATAAAAAAAAGAAAAAAATAATTGCAACTTTTTATCTCGCAATTGCGAGATATGAAGTCAGAATTGTAGAAATAAAGTCACAATTGCAAGATATAAAGTCGCAATTCTGAGAAAAAAAGACAGAAGTGTGACTTTTTATCTCACAATTCCGACTTTTTTCTCACAATTTCAAGTTTACATCTCGCAATTCTGACTTTCTAACACATAATTGCGAGTTTATATGTCGAATTTCTGACATCTTTTCTCAGAATTGTGAGATATATATCAGGCTAATTCTAAAGTTAGTCTTTTTTCCCTCTCAGAATAGTTTAAATCTCGCAATTCTGACTTTATATCATGCATTTCTGACTTTATAAAACGCAATTGCAACTTTAATTCTTACTTTATATCTTGCAATTCTGACTTTATATCTCGCAATTGCGATTTTATGTTGCGCGATTGTCGACTTTATATCTTGCAATTGCAACTTTATATCTCACAATTCTGACTTTATATCTCGCAATTGCGATTTTATGTTGCGCGATTGCGACTTTATATCTTGCAATTGCAACTTTATATCTCGCAATTCTGACTTTCATATCTCGCAATTGCGATTTTATGTTGCACGATTTGCGACTTTATATCTTGCAATTGCAACTTTATATCTCACAATTCTGACTTTATATCTCGCAATTGCGATTTTATGTTCGCATCGATTGCGACTTTATATCTTGCAATTGCAACTTTATATCTCGCAATTCTGACTTTATATCTGCAAATTCTGAGAAATAAAGTCAGAATTGCGAGATGTAACTGGCGGACACAAGCTTCCATAGATTTGGAACAATATGACCGAGTAAAATAGCAGTTTCAAGTTTTTTTGACAAAAACAATTTTTTTAGAGAATTTAATACTTATTCAGCAAGGATATTGATCAAAAATAACAGTAAAGACTATTTTAAATAAATGCTGTTCTTTTGAACTTTCTATTCATCAAAAAAAATGCATCAGTCTCTTTGAAAATTAAGTAACAACTTTTTTCAACATTGAATGATTTCTGAAGGACCACGTGACACTGAAAACTGGAGTAATGATGCTGAAAATTCAGCTTTGCCATCACAGAAATACTATATACATAAAATATAAAACAGTTTTTTAAAATGCGTCACAATATTACTGTTTTGACTTCACTTTTTATTTAAGAAATGCAGCCTTGCTCAGCGTAAGAAACGTCTTTTGAATGATAGTGTCATTGTGATTCTCAGATGTCAATAAAGAGACATGAAACTACTGTACAGTATGTAGAAAATCAGTTGCCTATGAAAATAATCAATATTGCCCGTAAGATATTTTGGCACCAGAATGAAGAGCCATGTAATAAATATAGAAGAGACACAGTCAAACATTTGTTCTGTTCTGAGAGCAATGTCCTCATAAACTAAGACCCATTGGTTTTAATTAACTGTGGGAGCTTCACTGCGAACTGAATCTTGGTAAGATGTAAGATTGCCACGATCACCAAAGCACCTAATGCCTCCTGAAATAATGACTCGCAATTTCCTTTTTTCTTTTCTTATATTTGTTTCAAAAGAAAATCTGCCTGTTTAAGACTGCAGGCATCTACAGAGGCAATAAATCAACTTCACAACAAATTCAGATGACACCAGCCGAGCTTCCCTCAGGACTCTTAACATTTGAATGTAAAATGCTATGAGAATCTCAGTCAATCGCATAAAACTTTATGCAATTTAGCTAATATTCCAGTGACAGGCCATTAATTCTATCTAAAATATATAATATTTTATATAATAATAAATATATAATAAAAATATGCACCTATACAGAAAAATAAATATTTACATTACCAACAATGAAAACTGGATCAAGCACGAGAGTATAAAAATGATACATTTTGCCCTCTAATGAAAGCATAATAGACTCTGATCGTATACCTTTTATGATCACAATGAGTAATAGATGTTTTGGTAGTAACATGAAGGATTTCTCTATCTCAAAGGAAAACAATTATGACTGCTTATCAGTTACAAGGACCAATGCTGCTCTCAGGTGGCCAGACAAGAGAAGTGATTTTTTAAGAACAATTTCAATATTGGCAATTAACAATTTTAATTCAGTGCACATGCATATTTTCTCTCGTGCACAGGATGCATCGGGAATTACTCATTAAATCCTACACAAAAATAATAATTTAATAGGACACATTAAAGGGGAACTATATACTTCAAAATGGGATTTCAATAAAACATGGCTGCCTATACAGTAGAAATTTGAAAACAGTGCAGAAAAAAAACAGAGGAAAACACTTCCCATTTGCCAAACTAGTAAGAAAACGTCAAAACCTATTATGAACTAGGCATGTTGCCAACTAAGGCAACTCTTTTTTTAACATAATTTTTAACAATGTATTGAAAAAGATATTCTAAATACACAGTTGTTTTGATAACCATTCAGTCATTTGGAATTATGAAAGAATATAGAGACTATTTAGACAGGTGGTCATACAAAGTTCTGTCAAGAAACTCTGGATGGCACAGGATGATAGGTTCTTAAAGGTGACATATTATGCCCCTTTTCACAAGATGTAATATAAATCTATGGTGTCCCCGGAATTTGTCTGTGAAATTTCAGCTCAAAATACCCTCCAGATCATTTATTACAGCTTGTCAAATTTGGCCCTTTTTGGGTGAGAGCAAAACGTCGAGTTGCCTGTACCATTATGTTTAACTTTTACGGTAACACTTTACAATAAGGTTCATTAGTTAACATTAGTTAATGTATTTACTAACATGAACTAACCATGAGTAATACATTTGTTACTGCATTTGTTTATCTTTGTTAATGTTGGTTCATGAAAATACAGCTGTTCATTGTTAGTTCATGTTAGTTCATGGTGCATTAACTAATGTTAACAAGATTTTAATCAAGTATTAGTAAATGTTGAAAATAACATTAACAAAGATTAACAAATGCTGTATATGTGCTATTCATTATTACTACATATTACCTAATGTAGTTAACTAATGTTAACTAATGAACCTTATTGTAAAGTGTTACCACTTTTACACAAGTTGACAGTTCCATGAGGTCTTTTTAAGACAGCTGTGAATTTTTTTGGCCAAATAGTGTTCTGTCTGTGCTCATCTGTGGAGTAACCACAGAACAGTTTGCATGCTTTGCTCAAATTGTTGCCATTGCGTCACTTGCAAAAACCAAATGGGGGAGCCATGGGTGGAAACGTGCAGATTCAGGGGTTGGTAATATTGTAATAAGATCCCCTTCCTATGTCAGAAGGGAAGCAAAATCTGATCGACTTATTTTTTGACATGCTTGCAGAGAAAAGCTTACCAAAACAATGTTACTGTGTTGTAACTTTTCACATTTTCAGTTGGTAGATGCACGGGGGACCAGATTATTGCACTTTAACACGGAATAAGCCAGATTTTCATGATGTGTCCCCTTTAACTCAAACTGCTTGCAATCACATCACTCTCTAGGGCACAGCTGGCTGGTTCCTGCTATATCAGTAGCCAATGAGCTCGCTGCTGATACTTTAAATACTTGGTCAGCAATTACTATAGCATAAATGGTAAATATCATATATTTAATTGGGTGTCCATCTTAGAGATAATTTAGAGATCACTAAAAAAAATGACATCATGTCATTTAATACTACTGCAAAGCTTTATTAAATTATTATGGGATTCAATACTTTCAGAATCTTTAATTTTTTTAAATAATTTTGTTTCTGTATTATTAAAATGAACATTTTTTAATGACAGTATATTTACTGAACAAATGTTTTAGTCAAAATAAACCTAAAATAGTAGCCTACAAACTTCGCTAAAGTGATTGTTTTGAACAAGTATTAACTTACAGTCTCTCTGCAGCTCCTGCCTTTGTGTCTTTAACAAGATACACAGTGCCGAAGCTTCCCTTCCCGAGCCTCTGCTGAATGGTGTATCTGTTCGCTATCAGGCTGCTCAGGTCAGAAGATGTGTGTGTGGAAGCAGGATGACAGTGTGTTTGTCCTTGACGCTCACGAAATCTGGGCATTTTTCAGTCATGAATCCAGTGCTGCCAAACTGCAGAGATGAAGGTCGAGAAAATGTCAACAAATGCTCTCGTGACGTTATTTCTTTTTCTTTTGTTTACTTATTTTAGTGTTTTAGTATTTGATGTTCCTGAATTTTAAAATGAGTATGAGCAACATAAACAACATTCGAGTCATAAGAATGACTTAAAACAACACTACATCATATCTTTCACCTATTTTTGTCTTCTCGTCAACATGCGTAGCAAAAACAAAAATACTGCACAAATGCAATTTTTCCATCACCCAACAAATTTAATTATCAAAACATTTTAATCTTATTCACCACACTGTTTTCTCTATTTTAAATAAAAATGATTATTAGAGTTGATGAATTTTTAAAACCTCACCTGTGGGTCGGAAATTCGTTCGACCAACTGCTCTGAACTTCCTGTGTTAGGTCGCTGTCATGGGAACAGTGCAGAGGAGTTTTCTCCTTTAGATGGCGCTGATGTGCAATGTTGACTGTCAACTAAATGATGTTGACGTGCTAGTCAGGTTGTGGATATAAGAAATTGGTCCAT
The DNA here is from genome assembly GCA_030378365.1 of Hybognathus amarus. NCBI lineage: Eukaryota > Metazoa > Chordata > Actinopteri > Cypriniformes > Leuciscidae > Hybognathus > Hybognathus amarus. Next base: position 148,415 of record JAQIUQ010006549.1, read on the forward strand.
TATGACAACAAATTTCAGGATCATGTAGGCTTATAAAGTTGACATAATTTAATTAAATACAAATTAAAATATCACAAAATGTTTATTATGCATATTTGGTTTACAACAATGCGTGGTTGCACATTAATTCAATTCATTGCTATTGTTAGACCTCGTATAGGGGAAAAGGGGCAACATGAAAAAGTCAACGAGGTGCTAGGAATTAGAACAAAAAGTTATTTATTTTCTTAAATCGGGATTCAGGAGCTGACAAAGCCACAATAATAAACAAAACAACCTTAAATGTACCTCTTTTCTAAACCTTAATCCAAAAGAAAAGAAAATGGAAATAACCAAAAACAGAGATTAAACAGTTTACAATAAAGAAAATAATGGTGTCAAGCTCCCTACTTCCCCAAAGATAAATCAGTATTTACAATATGTACAATCAGGCCAACAAACTGAATAGGGCAGTCCAAATCAGTGTCAGTAAACAGGCAAAGGGGTCAGATATCACTGTAAAAAATATTGTTGGTTTAACTTAAAAAATTAAGTAACCTGGTTGCCTTCAAATTTTAAGTTGATTGAACTGGAAAAAGTGAGTTAATACAATGGAGGAGATTGATTTAATCATCAGAAACTTAAAATAATAAGTTATCTGAACTAACTAAAAAATTATTTAAGTTGATTTGACAAAAGAAAAAATGTTGTGATAACGAATCTTGAAAAAAAAATGTTTTCAGTGTGCCAAAAAATATTGTTGGTTTAACTTAAAAAAGTAAGTAACCTGGTTGCCTTAAAATTTTAAGTTAATTGAACTGGAAAACGTGAGTAATTACAATGAAGGAGATTGATTTAATTATCAGAAACTCAAAATAATAAGTTATCTGAACTAAATAAATTATTTAAGTTGATTTGACAAAAGAAAAACTGATAACAAATCTTGAAAATATTTTTTACAGTGTATACAAACAAACACTCACAGTCTCAAAACTCTTAACATTCAAATACTTTCAACAGGTTCTCAAATACTCTCAACAGGTTCTCCTAGCTCAAACACAAAATCCACTCCTTCCTTTCTCTCTGCAGAGGAAGTGATGACATGTCTTTTAAAAACCTGCCCCAATCAGGATTGAGCAGCAATCATCCTGCAGAAACCAATCAGAAGATGTTCCTAGACAGATACAGGAGACTGACAAAACAACAGAGAGATAGCAAAATACAAACCATTGGGTCGTAACAATATTAAAAAAAGTATTTAAATTCAAACCTGTAAGTCTATGTCCTCGTCTATGTAAATAAATGTAGAAATATGTACAAAACAGGTTTAGAAAAATTTAGTGTGGACCTGCTGAATGTTATTGAGAAGCCCTATCACTATTCATTTATATATTTACATTTTGTTCCAGAATGTTTCTTAATTTAACGGATCTATTAATTTTATCAAAGTTTTTTAAACCAGAAAAATGTAATTCAATTTAAACCAAAATTAAAACCTCACTCACTCACTCATGTTTTATGGGGACCTTCCATTGGCATTATTAATTTTATACTTTATATTCGATCCCTAATCCTAAACAGCCCTCACAGAGAAAACATTCTGCATTTTTTTACATTTTTGAAAGCACATAATTCAGTGAGATTTATAAGCTGTTTCCCCATGGAGATCAATAAAGGTCCCCACAAAGTCTGATAGTAAAAAAAAAAAAAAAAAAAAAAAATCACAAGAAAAAAAACAATACTATATTGCTCTCTTTGTGGGACATTTGGTCCTCACAAGTCACAACGTATGACAGGACACACACACATACATGAAGAGAGAGAGATATCTGTATGTTAACCATTCATTACAGTGCTGTAGATGGATGAATCATTCTCCTGCCCTGTGCTGGCAGACCTAGAAATAAAGATAATAGTTTCAGTAAAATTGTCACAAACTCATATTCACTCTCAATATTACTTAAAGAAACACATCAAATATGATTGCAGTTTTTTTCAATCACTAACAAGCGTTACCCATACTTCAGATAATTTTTATAAACTCTTAACACACACTCACACCTACAAAACACAACTGGCCAAATGGATACTTTTCTTCACAAAAACACATTTTGTTAAAAATATACCAACTCTTCATTTCAAAATAGAACACATCTTTCTGTGCACACACTAACTTTACCAAAACACTGGAAATCTGACTCAAAATGAAATTATTCTGTCAAAGAATAATACTTGTTTCACTTCACAAGGTGCATGCAGTCAATCAAAGTACAAAACACTGCTATTGTTGACATTACAAAAACTGAGTAGACTTGTATGTTTTAGTTTTACAGGTATTTGCAGGCAAAACATCCAATTCACCGTTTTTACACAAAATTTATTTTTTTTGAACTTATAATTGCAGAAGCAGAGGTTTTTATACTGTATCTAAGATTTGGAATATTGTTTTTGCTATTTGGGATAGTGTGCATTAACATTTATAAATACTTCAAAAACAATGCATAATTTTTGAAAATGCATTGAAGAAAATGCATTTAGAAAATGCATTGTGGAATGTGTTCACTGACAGCATATTGTGTGAAAATCACATGAAATTTGTGAATGATATGGACACAAAAGACCATGACAACTGGTTGGACAAATGCTTATTAGCGACAGAAAGAAAATGTTGCATTATCATCATAAATAATGCACTTTAAAAAATATTGTTGGTTTAACTTAAAAAATTAAGTAACCAGGTTGCCTTCAAATCTTAAGTTGATTTAACTGGAAAAAGTGAGTTAATACAATGGAGGAGATTGATTTAATCATCAGAAACTTAAAATAATAAGTTATCTGAACTAAATAAATTATTTAAATTGATTTGACAAAAGAAAAAATGTTGTGACAACAAATCTTGAAAATATATTTTTACAGTGGGTCAGATTAAATATTTTAGTGATGTGCTCTAAAATGCTCACATTTGAAGCTGTTCTTTAGGTTGAATGTTGACAGATGCATACTGCACTTCATCTTCTGCTTCCTCTTGGTTTGTGGAGACTGCGGGTGCTTCGGTTTTACCCTTAAAGAAGATGGCACAGAACATGTCAACAACTTTTGTTAATGCCCTGCTGAAGAGACCAGCTTAGTTCAGATTAGCCAGAATGTTTTTTTTGATGAAACTGGTTGACCAAAGGAGGCTTGCTGATTAAGCAATCACAACATGCTGGCGTCATTTCAACAGGGTATACATCTTGCACAATTATGACTTACTGTATCACTTATATACTGTATAAACGTGTAACTTGTATACTGTAAAAACACAATCCTAAACATGATAACACTTGTTTTTGTTCTTACAGTATTACTGTATGCATGGCAAATTTACTCCCTACAGGAAATGCATGTACAAAATACAGTATATATACACAATGTTTAGAGTTTACAAATATCTTTACAGTTTGGTGAGTGCTGTACTGACAAACCTGGTTTTCTTCTTCTTCCTCCTTTGGTTTGCCTTGAGTTTCTGCTTTCCTTTAAGAAGTAAATGTAACAAATATGCATTATTAATTGCATCATTTAGCTGATGCAAGATCTTGGATTTTAGAAATGCATAGAATAGAATAGGATAGAAAAGGGTTTGATTCTGAGAAAATATCTTACAATACTTTATTTATTTTAACAAATTGATAAACAATAAACTAACAAATGCATGAACTGAATAATGCGTAATGTCTTTGTGTTGTAAGCCTCATCTCGCCCTCACCAACATAAAACTCTTGGGCAGAAACACAAAATGCTCTTTCAAAGTCATTTTTATTCTTATGTGTTTTCTGAATTGTGCAAGGTCAGGCAATGTTTCATTCAGACTGACTGAAAGAGTTATAATACATTGGTGTGTGCATGAACAAATATAACAAAAAATCCTACATTACCTTCTTATAAGCATCACAGTTGCAGTAATGAAACCAATGAGTGCGATTAAAGACACAAGAATAATCGGAACTGTTGGGGACACAGCAACATCTATTGATGGCAAAGAGATAGACATAATTTACTTTAAAGTATAAACAAATCTGTCATTTTCCAAATATAAATTTGATCATGTAGATATGAAAGTGTCATATGTTTACCAGTTCAACCAACCTTCAATGTAAATTCCATATTGTTCAGAAACAGTTGTTTTAAAGTTCCTCAAAGAACAGGAGTAATTCCCAGAGTCTTTAGTAGTTACACTGCTGAAGGTGAGGATGGGGTCTGAATGTGTCATTCGGTTCATCATCCTTAAACCACTGAACTTTATCTAAATTAGAGCAGTCGAGTGTGCATGTCAGAGTCAAAGAGTCTCCTGCTATTATGCTTCCATTGTCTCTCGATCTTGGTCATTAACACCCTTAAATCTGTCAGAAAACAAGAGAACAAACAGCCCATAATGAAATTCAGGGATTCTTTTAGAAAACAAAACGGCAACAACAAAAGCATCAAGTATTTTTTTTCCAGAATAAACATTTTATATTTACCGTGTGCTAAAATGTTTACTCCAGGATCACCTGTCCAATTACCGCCTGGCAAACTGGTTATAAATCTGAATTTATACTCTCCAGAAAGTGTTTGATTAATATTACTGATCAAAAGAGAACAATTTGAAGTTTTATCTCCAATGTATTGAAAGTTTGTTTGATTATTGTTGGCAACACTGTCATAAACATATGGCATATCTTTACAGACACCATGGTTTGAATCCATTGAACACCACAGCACTCGCTTTACTTGCACTTAAGGTGGATATCTAAATGAACAGGCAATAGTGACATTGGATCCCCTCACAGCACAGATTGGAGAAGAAGGATACGTCACACTCCACTCTTTATCACTGAGAACACCTGGAGCACAAAACACTTCATTTAATTAGAGAATTTGTAGATTAAAATGGATAGTTAGTTGTAAATAATTAACATAATTAATCAATATTATGATATGCCAAGATTCAAAGGTCTATGACCACATTAAAAATGTAGTTTTTGTATTTAATCCTGGAAATAAACAAAGATGTTACTGCCTATATAAGATATATTTAAGATAATGCACTATTTGTGATCTCCAATGTGATCATTGAAACAATGTGATCTCCATTGTATGCAGGCTACAATAAATATTCAGTTTATGCAATCTAATATGAATTGTATCAGATAATTAGAGCAGGAATGAAAGAGAGACAACATGTACAAAAGACACAAGAAAATGTTTTCTTACCAGGCAGGAAAAGTAGACCTACAAAAATATGTAGCATTTCAATTCACTGTTTCTGTTATTTAGCTTAAAGATGTTTTCATGTCACTGACAAAAGACTGAATGAAAGAAGAAGTTGCTCAGACAAGCATTTGCATTTCCTTCTTAATATCCTTAATACTCATGGTCCCACTTAACCATTTTTTTTTTTTTTACATTTAAAAATGTAAACATATAAAAGTTTCTTTCACTCAAGTATTGTATGCTTTGGTTTTATATTTTGTATAGTAAATACAAGTCACTGTAAACCCTAATAAGTTGAGAACTTGATTGAGGCCAGCTGCATAAAATAAGAATTTATATTAAAAATAACAATACACATTAAAACTGCTTCACATAAACAGCTTTATTAAGATTTGATCTCTTACATTTAATAGCTGAACTTAAATAAAATATATTGATTTAACACCATATGTCAAATAAAATCAGACAATAGTGACTATAAACAGAACTCTTGGTACTTTTAAAAGACTTACAAAATCTCTGTTCTACGCAGTAAAATATTCTACCCAGCAAGTTGTTTTAACTTACAGCTTTTTCAATTGCTAACATGTTCAAAACTCTGCACACATTCAGCAAAGAAGTCTATGAGGACCAAACTAACATATTTCATTCAGACAAAATGCATTCCACAAATGACCACCTTTTCCAAAAATGTCTCCCTAAATGTATGCATTAAATAAATATCAGTGGAACTACATCTGTAAATTGATACATTAACAGATCAAATTATGGAATCATGTAGGCTTACAGTAGATAAAATAATAATGCAAGACAAATCAAAATATCACAAGATATGTATCATGCACATTGGTCTACAACAATGCAATTCCACATTCATTAAATTTCCTCCAGTTTGTTTTAAAAGTAAAAAAGCAAAGCATTACAAACAATACAACACACAACTGAACCTTGTGTCAAATGCTAAAATGAATATTAAAAATAAAACAGGTTAGCATATGGACATGCATACTTATTTATAGCTACTATTAAAATTCATTATATTTACATTTCCCCCAGAATGTATCTTAATTTTATTTAATTAATGCAAACAATTTTTTTGTAGGTTTACTTATCTGCAATCAGAATACAGTACTGCAAGTCTGAAGTTTTTCAGATTTTTGTCACAATGTAATGGTTTACTGTAAACTGACCTGTTCAAAATGTTCTGTGATCTTGTATGTTTAATTTGATTGGATCATTGGATTCTGTGGTTTGCTATTGCTGTGATCTCATGAGTGTCAGGTTGTCCCACCCTTGCGCAGGTAAACACAACTGAGCTAAAGCTATTTTATACCTCAAATTATATTAGGTACCCCATATATTTTATAACCATTTTTCTTCATGGGAACCAGCTCCCCAAAAAGATTTCAGGTTTTAGTATATCGGTCCACTCCACACAATAAGCAAACTCACTACTCTCTCAGGCCCTGTTACACAGACAGTCTGCCTGAAAAGATCTGATTTGTGAAAATATATATATATATATTTGCCTGCAGTCTGAGTCCCTGTTTACACCTAAGAAGCGTTTTCGTCAATCTGATCACAAGTGGACGACACTAAATGCAGGTGTAAACAGGATCTAAAGTGTTGAGCTTGAACACTTTTCAGAGGTGGTCATAATTACATTTGATCGGATTGCTTTTGTTGTGTAGATGCTCATATGCGAATGCATTCGAACAGCCATAAAAGGCTTCATACTCTCCGACTACTAACCTAATGAGTAAACACTGAAGTGTGCTAGCCAGACGGGATTTAAACTTTGTTAGCTGAAGACCCAAGTTTGGTTTGAAGACAAAAAATTTACCAAGCATAATGTTTTTGCACTACTCCTGAACAACAACACACTTTCATGGTACCCAAAAACCCATTCTTGGCGCAAACTAAACTGAAACATAACTGGCTATCCACCTAAACTGACATCATGTATTAGGCACAGGTGTAAATGAATGTGTCTCTCTCCTATACTTGTGATCTGATCCACCAAAACGCATCTTAATACCAGGTGTAAACAGGGACTCACTCACTCACTTACACACATCTATATCTTTACTGCTGAAAGTACAAGATCACGGTGCTGTAGATGGATGAATCATTCTCCTCGTCTGTGTTGGCAGACCTAGAAATAAATATAATCGTTTCAGTGAAATCAAGAACATATATTCACTCACTATCAATTTTGAAAGACAGTCAAATACGATTAAACATGTTGCATCGTCTTCATAATGGTCAGATTACAATTTTAGTACAGCACGAAATTTAGTTAAGTGTCTCTTGAATGCTCACATTTGAAGGAGTTCTGGGTTGAATGTTGACAGATTCATATTGCACTTCCTGCAGCACATCCTCGGCTTCCTCTAGGTATTTGAAGACTAAGTGTGCCTCAGTTCAGCCTACAGCAAGAAGATGGCACAGAACATGTCTTTAACTGTCATCTTTTGTTGCATTTACTGTTTTATTGCAACGCATTCTCATTCTCAGGGCGTCAAATAGGTGACGCTTTTGACATTGGGTCTAAATCCGATCGCACATGGCACCCTTTAGCGTCAATAAAACACACTTCGGTTATGGGTAGGTTTAGGTCTGGTAGGTTAGGGTTAGACTATAGGTGCCTTCTGGCCCATATATATCTGCGTCTCATATTGACGCTAAAGGGCGCCATGTGCGTCGGATGTAGAGCAATTCAGAGCTACATTTTTAAATGTTTTTCGCAAATTGCATGTCTCATTCATTCATGCATATGCTGTAATGTGACCAGTAAAATGAAAAGATGTTATTCTTATCCTATAATGAATTTCCTATATATGTGAAAAATCATTCAAACTTCAAAGATAAAAGTTAATCTATGGTAATTAATTTATGATTTATACTTTATCTAATGCTTCCTGTTGTTATTGTTTTTAGGCCAGTTGTTCTGAGTGTGTGATGAGTAAGTGATGAGAAATGATGTATATGCTTTCTAAATGAGAAGCTTATTTTGAGATTTAGTGTTTTTTTGGTCTGAGAGAGTTTTGGAGGTGAGATGAACTGTTTGGCCAAGATTCATGTTGGTATGACTGTATGAAGAGTATTGAAAAATTGGCTTGAGTATTGACAGATGCCTGCAAATAAAAAAATATAAAAAATAGTTGTTTGGTGAGTGCTGTATAGACAAACCTGGTTTTCTTCTTCTTCCTCCTTTGGTTTGCCGCAAATTTCTCCTTTCCTTTAAAAGTAAATGTATAGCAGACATGCATTATAAATTGCACAATATTTCTGATTTCAGAAAATATTTTACAATAATTATTTATTTTAACAAATAAATAAACAAACAAACAAATGTGTGGACTGAATAATGAGTAATGTCTTTGTGTCATGAGCCTCACTCACTCGCCCTCGCCAACATAAAACTCTCGGGCAGAAACACAAAATGCTCTTTCAAAGTCATTTTTAATCTTATGTGTTTTCTGAATTGTGCAAGGTCAGTTAATGTTTCATTCAGACTGACTGAAAGAATTATAATACATTGGTGTGTGCATGAACAAACATAACAAAAAGTCCTACCTTCTTTTAAGCATCACAGCTGCAAAAATGAAACCAATGAGTGCGATTAAAGACACAAGAATAATCACAACTGTTGGGGACACAGCAACATCTATTGATGGACAAAGAGATAGACATAATTTACTTTAAAGAATACACAAATCTGTCATTTTCCAAATATAAATTTGATCATGTAGATATGAAAGTGTCATATGTTTATCAGTTCAACCAACCTTCAATGTAAATTCCATATTGTTCAGAAACAGTTGTTTTAAAGTTCCTCAAAGAACAGGAGTAATTCCCAGAGTCTTTAGTAGTTACACTGCTGAAGGTGAGGATGGGGTCTGAATGTGTCATCGGCTCATCATCCTTAAACCACTGAACTTTATCTAAATTAGAGCAATCGAGTGTGCATGTCAGAGTCAAAGAGTCTCCTGCTATTATGCTTCCATTGTCTCTCGATCTGGTCATTAACACCCTTAAATCTGTCAGAAAACAAGAGAAACAGCCCATAATGAAATTCAGGGATTCTTTTAGAAAACAAAACGGCAACAACAAAAGCATCAAGTATTTTTTTTCCAGAATAAACATTTTATATTTACCGTGTGCTAAAATATTTACTCCAGGATCACCTGTCCAATTACCGCCTGGCAAACTGGTTATAAATCTGAATTTATACTCTCCAGAAAGTGTTTGATTAATATTACTGATCAAAAGAGAACAATTTGAAGTTTTATCTCCAATGTATTGAAAGATTCTTTGATTATTGTTGGTTTCACTGTCATAAACATATGGCATATCTTTACAGACACCATAGTTTGAATTCATTGAACACCACATCACTCGCTCTACTTGCGCTTTAGGTGGATATCTAAATGAACAGGCAATAGTGACATTGGATCCCCTCACAGCACAGATCGGAGAAGAAGGATACGTCACATTCCACTCTTCATCACTGAGAACACCTGGAGCACAAAACACTTCATTTAATTAGAGAATTTGTAGATTAAAATGGATAGTTAGTTGTAAATAATTAACATAATTAATCAATATTATGATATGCCAAGATTCAAAGGTCTATGACCACATTAAAAATGTAGTTTTTTGTATTTAATCCTGGAAATAAACAAAGATGTTACTGCCTATATAAGATATATTTAAGATAATGCACTATTTGTGATCTCCAATGTGATCATTGAAACAATGTGATCTCCATTGTATGCAGGCTACAATAAATATTCAGTTTATGCAATCTAATATGAATTGTATCAGATAATTAGAGCAGGAATGAAAGAGAGACAACATTTACAAAAGACACAAGAAAATGTTTTCTTACCAGGCAGGAAAAGTAGTCCTACAAAAATATGTAGCATTTCAATTCACTGTTTCTGTTATTTAGCTTAAAGAAGATGTTTTCATGTCACTGACAAAAGACTGAATGAAAGAAGAAGTTGCTCAGAAAAACACTGCATTTCCTTATACTGATGGTCCCACACATAGGTCCCACATAAGTACCAAAAAGAAGGCAAGAATGAAAATGATCTTAGAAGTTTGATCTTCCAAAGCTATAAGTTAATAATTTAACTTTAATTATTTTCTCAAGTAAATGAGAATGTATTTTTTTGTAAATGTAAGGCTAGATAATTTGACTTTTAATTCAAAATTCGACACGGTGTGCTTAAAATCTGCAATTTTTTTTTTTTTTGGATAAACCCATAGACAGTGTACACTGCAGACCCAGTAGGCCAACGTGACATGAAAACACAGAACCACATTTCCCAGAGTTAGAATTCAGATCTCATGACGTCACTTCCCGAGGCTGCAATCGCTTCCTGTATGGATGTAAACGGGGACATGACACAGTCGTTTAGAGCTGTAAAATTCAAAATAAGACTTTCGCAGGATTTTTTTCTAAGTACTTGAACGCTATTATACTATTCTACTTTAGTCGGCCTAGCGAAATCAGCGGCTGCGATGGAGGCCGTGCCGCGAATGCCGATGATCTGGCTGGATCTAAAGGAGGCTGGAGAGTTTCAGTTCAGCCCGACTGTCAAACAGGTGAGGGACCAAACAGGCCTGTTCAAATCACACACTCCTGTCATTGCTCTTATACATCGAAAATAAACAAAACAGCATGTTTTAGGCATATAAGCTGCCACAAAATTAAAGTTTTAACTATGTGCCCTATTTTTCAGCTATTACGCTATTCTGTGTTTTCTTAAAGAAACAGTTCAACCAAAAATATAATTGACAAAATTAAGCTTAGATTTATTTATTATTTACTCCGATGTAATTCCAAATCGTGTGTCTTTATTTCTTTTGTGAACACAAAATTGTGTTAACTTTTTTATAGAATCTTCAAATCGATATTTTCTAAACAGTGAAAGTGGATGGGGACTGTTTTTTAAGTGTTCTACTGTATTAATGTGTATATTAATGTATTAAACTTCACACACACACAAAAAAAACACATGCTTCCTTATCCTCCTCCCAGCAGTCAGGAATTTTTATTAGCTTGTGTTATGCTAGTTATCATATCCATTCCTAACAAACTAGGCCACATGATGAACAACAGGTCCAGGTTGTTAATGGTGGTTTTTTATGCATGGTAATTATTGATAGTGTTGCATGCAAACAAAATTTTAGAACTATGATATTTAAGTGAAGCAGAGAGTTTTTGTAGGCTCCATCATAAAGCCTGATTATTTTTTGTCAGTGTCTCTTTACTGTAAAATAGTTTAAACTGTTCATTTCTTTGTGTATTGTATTTAATGGTCTTGTTAGTGGCAAAAAAAAGATCAGAATACTTATTTGCTTGTTTCTAAAAAGTTTTTGCACTATTCAAATGAACAATTGTAAACTCCATGTATTAGGTTTTTTTTGCTTTCTTTCGCTTACCAGTGCAATCTTTTACCATTACCAATCTTTATCTGCTAAGCTGTAACTCTGCTAACTTATTTTCCCTTTTCTCAGTTCATACTGAAGAACTATGGGGAAAATCCTGACAATTATAATGAGCAGTTGAAGAAACTGGAGCAACTCAGACAGGTGAGTCTTACAGTGCATTCAATGTATACATTTAATCTTTATGTGTCTTCCCTTCCATGCTCAACCAGTTGAGCAACAGGTAGATGGGAAGTCTATGGTCATACCTTTTGAACATTCTCTGCATTGTCTTGTCTTTCTAGAGTGCTGTGAATGTCACACGTGACTTTGAGGGCTGCAGTACCTTAAGGAAGTACTTCGGGCAGCTGCATTATATTCAGAGTCGTGTGCCTCTGGGATTTGGGCAGGAAGCTGCTGTCCCTATCTCCTGGTGAGGGCTCCAAACCAGCCGTCTTGTGTGCTTGCCTTTCGGCTTTCCCTTACACTTTTTTGTTTAATATTTAGGACAGAGATATTTTCTGGAAAGACAGTGACCCATGAGGACATCTGCTACGAGCAGGCCTGCATCCTTTATAATTTGGGTGAGTAGTACTAGACTGATACATATTATTCCTCTAGTCAATGACTGCATTGTCTTGTTGAGAAGAGGGTATTGTTCAAGATCAGGCCTGTTTCCTGATTCAAGTCATGTTTCCCATGCTGTAGGAGCACTCCATTCAATGTTGGGAGCCATGGACAACAGGGTGTCTGAAGAGGTGAGCTGAACTACTAAAATAATCATTTTCATGTGATTTTAATGCAGTGTGCGCGTCATATAGGAGTTGCTGGTTCAACTGAAATATCATCAGGCTGAGAGATTAGTTTTTCTATTTCAGCACTTATTCACAAATAACAAAAAATTGCGATGTAATGGAAGTAGCGACGGATATTTACTTCCGAATTATGACGTACATCCAAATGAGACAAATTATTGAAAAAGAAAAAAATGTAGTATGGGTGATTGTTTCTATTCACCGACAATTGGCAGATTGAAATGCGAGCTTGCAGTTGATTGCTAGAAAGGGGTCGGGTTTAAGCAGACTAAATGAGTGTGATTGACTTGAATTTTGTCCGAACTTCAGACAGCGTTGATGCCTGATTCTTCAGAGTTACTGGACAAGCTCTGATGAGGACATCCACAATTGGCCAGATTCACTGATGACAACAATGACGTGTGTTCTGGGTTTATTCTGACGCCTTCAGTTTCGCTAATGCTCCCAAATCCATGTTTTATAACAGTAAAAACTCTTCATGCTATCATAATGTTTTATTAAAATAAAACTGACGATGGAATGACGATAGAAACTCTGCCGTAAGACATCTAGCCTTTATTATGGATATCCATGGCCAAAGAAAGGATCCTGCGAGAGATTGATAGGGCAACGGCGAATGAAAGGCATCACTATGACGAACTCCTATTTGTGGCGGTACTGTCTGCAATGGATAACGGAGCGAAAAGCGAGCCGAGTCGAGCTGGTACTGGTAATGGAAAAGTGCCATAAGTCGGAAAAGCCTGAGATTTCATCTAAAATTATTTTTTACTGGTCTGGAACTTCCAATTAATTATGGAAATTTGCAGTAAAGTAATTTTTTTCTAGGGTCCTAACTCTCACTCTTCCCCTCACTGTTAGGGAATGAAAGTATCTTGCACACACTTTCAGTGCTCAGCTGGAGCGTTCACCTATCTGCGTGATCACTTCAGTCACAACTTCAGTGTGGACATGAGTCACCAGATCCTTAATCTCAACATCAACCTCATGCTGGTATGCTCATGTGTTAGTTTTACTCAACTGCTTTCATATGTCTATGCATTTGCCATTTTGTAGATTAGGACTAAAGTGCCAATTGCTCTTTTCAGGGTCAGGCCCAAGAGTGCCTGTTGGAAAAATCTATGTTGGACAACCGGAAGAGCTTCCTTGTTGCACGGATAAGTGCCCAGGTATTTTTCCTTAAAATTAAGCTACATCCATGGCAAAGATTTTTTGTTACTAGCTGCAGTATGAATCTTAACATCTGATTGGACGTGAAATCTTTTGTCTTCAGGTGGTGGACTATTACAAAGAGGCTTGCAGAGCTCTGGAGAACTCAGAAACGGTTTCAATGTTAGGAAAGATACAGAAAGACTGGAAGAAATTAGTGCAGATGAAGATTTACTACTTTGCTGCAGTTGCTCATGTGAGTCTTCAAAGCAGGATGGTCTCATGTTTATTGATTTTTTTTACATGTTTCTAAGCAAGTCACCCTATATCATCTGTCTCTCAACAGTTGCACATGGGGAAACAGGCTGAAGAGCAGCAGAAGTATGGAGAGAGGTACAACCTGCCTTTTTTCTGTTATCAATTTCAGTTATTGGCCATCTGTGCTATTTTTCCATGGAGAACTAGGTTCAATCTCAACCTCGTCTATTGTCATATATAGATGTTTATTTATTTATTTAGGAAGAACAGTCTAACTAATGTTTCTGGTTGTTTACTTCCATTTCTAGATGAAACCATAGACCAGGGATGGGCAAACTGGATCCTAAAGGGCTATTGTCCTGCAGAGTTTAGCTCCAACCCTAATAAAACTCAGAAGTCTTCTAGTAAACCTAAAGACATTGATTAGCTGGTTCAGATGTGTTTGTTTAGGGTTGGAGCTAAACTCTGCAGGGCAGGATCAGAAGTTGCCCATACCACCTGATATAGAAGCTAATCTGAGCAAGGGCATGGTTTTGAAATAAACCTAGAAAGAACCAGCGGTTTTGTAAATCTTTTACGCCAACACTTTATTTATTTTTCAACAGGTTGCTTACCTTCAAAGCTCACTAGACAAACTCGGCGAAGCAATTAAGATGGCTAAGGGTCAGCCAGATAGTGTACAGGAAGCCCTTAGATTTACCATGGATGTCATTGGGGAAAGTAAGCATAAATTATTATTATCAGGTTACCAAAAACATCATTCATTCTTTATAAAAGTCACAGGAAACACATTTTTGTCACTTTTCATTTTAGATTTAATTCTGCCAAAAAAGACAATGACTTCATTTACCATGAATCTGTGCCATCTCTGGAGACATTGACCTCAGTGAAAGGTATTTTGGCTAATATGTGTTGTACTCTTTGGTGATGTCATTCATTAGTTATATAGCATGACTAGAATAAGTGCTTATTTCCATGAAAAAAAAGTTATCAGTACAGCTGCGGTCACATTTACTGTTGCTCGGTGAAATTTCACAAGCAAAATTCAGTTATTCCAATAGAAATCTGTGTGATCAGGATTTTCATGTGAGGGCAAAAGAGTTCCCTATGCACGTGTTCATAGGGAACTATTCATTTTAAGTTGGTCATATGAATTCACTGTGATTCAGCTGTGTGAGCTGTGCTTAAAATATCTCCCCTCTATTGAAAATAGACAATGCTCACAGAATTTAGCCTCAATTTCGCTAATGTGACTGGAAAATGCTGTCCTAAGGATTAACACTCTCCTGCCTTCATTACAGGTGCCCCATTGGTGAAAGCTTTGCCTGTTAACCCAACAGATCCTAGTGTCACTGGCCCAGACATTTTTGCAAAGCTGGTGCCAATGGCTGCCCACGAGGCCTCCTCTCTTTACAGGTTTGGCTCAAGTCTTAACTATTCTTTCATATATCTATATATTCACAAAATCTTTGAAAAAAACAAAGACTGTTAATATCTTAACTCATTCTACAGTTCCTCATTCTGATAATTTTTAATTCCCCTGTGCTATATTTGATGGGAAAAAAACCCTTCCTTTTTTCTGTCAAATTTACAGTGAAGAGAAGGCCAAGCTGCTACGGGATGTTATGGCAAAAATAGATAGCAAGAGTGAGACATTAGAGTGAGTACAAACAGCCTTTATACTGTATATGAAACACATAGACAGTATGTATCTAAATGCTATATTTCTATAGACAATTCATGGACTCTCTCGGTCTGGACCCAGAGTCGGTGGACAATATGGAGATGTATAATACCCTTCCCTCTGTGCTGATGGAAAAATGTGCTGCGTTGAGTGTGAGACCAGACACTGTAAAAAACCTCATCCAATCAATGCAGGGTTAGTGATGTCTTGAAGTTCCCCCATGTTATTTTATTTTGCATTGGTATTTAAAGCTAATTAATTTCAAACAAGTTGTGCCTCTCAGTTCAAGCTAGCAGCTCTTAAAAATCTACAATTTAGCATCAGCAAAAAGTTTAAATTCTTCCTCCATTCTCAGTCCTCTCAGGTGTGTTCACTGATGTGGAAGCCTCTCTGCGTGAGATTCGAGATGTGTTGGATGAGGATGAGGCAGAGGAGAGAAGACTAGAAGAAGCTGCTGGGAAGCAGGCTATACCAGATCGGCCCTCAACCCTGGCTGAGCTGCGGAGGGATTTGGAAAAGTATTTGGAAGCTCACGAGAAAGCTAGCTTCACCAACACAGAACTTCATCGGGCCATGAATCTGCACATCAGCAATCTGAGACTCCTCGATGGACCACTAGACACTCTTAGAGAGGCATTGCCGAGACCTCAACTTAGTGAGGGTGGGTGTTTTGTTAAGACATAATTTGAAAAAACATCATGGTAACACTTTACAATTAGTTAACATTAACAAAGATTAACAAATGCTGAAGAAGTATTGTTCATTCTTAGTTAATGTTAATTTCAACATTTACTAATACATTTACTAATACTTCATTAAAATCTTGTTAACATTAGTTAATGCACTGTGAATTAACATGAACTAACAATGAACAGCTGTATTTGTATTAATTAATGTTAACAAAGATGAACAAAAACAGTAACAAATGTATTGCTCATGGTTAGTTCATGTTAGTTTATCCATTAACTAATGTCTAATAAATGAACCTTATTGTGAAATGTTACCAACATCATGTTATGTATGTTTATGAGAATTAAAATTTTGAGATTTTTAGATGAGATGGCAGGTCTCCAGACTATGAAGAGAATTCTGAGTAAAGTGCAAGAAATGCGGGACCAACGAAGCTCATTGGAGAAGCAGCTTAGAGACCTCATTCAGCAGGACGACATCACTACTGCTCTGGTCACAACTGAACGTGCTGACATGAAGGTATGGGCTTTACATGACTGTGGCAATTCTTTTTAAAGAGTTTTTATTATAGTTAAATAATAATATTGTAATAAATATAATAATTTTAAATATATGCATATATTATAAATAGAATATTATCTGTCACTGCATTGTAGTTTTATCTTTGCTCACTTACTTTTCCCTCATAGAAACTGTTTGAGGAGCAGCTTAAGAAGTATGAGCAGGTGAAAGTATACATTGATCAGAACCTGGCAGCTCAAGAGAATATCCTGAAAGCACTGACAGAGGCTAATGTACAGTATGCCACTGTGCGCAAGGGCCTGACAGAAACCGAACACAAGTATGACTTAAGGGTTAACATTTAAATGTGACAAACATGCAAAAACTATCAAGTATTGCATCATCAGAATGCTTAGGTATACAAACGGTGTCTATTTACTTTTTAGATGGAACAGCACAGTACAGATGCTTGTGGCCTCCTATGAGGCCTATGAAGACCTAATGAAGAAATCTCAGGAGGGCAAAGAATTCTATGAGGATCTGGAAACAAAGTCCTCTCGCTTATTAGAGAGAGCCAAGACTGTCTGCAAGGCCCGAAAGGAGGAGAGACAAACCATTATGGAAAGGTAACCAGGAGTTTGATCACCGTATTAACGTATATATATAATTATTTGCACAGGAAAAAAACTGTTTGTCAAACATTTTTAATATAAAGTTTGATGTATTACCTCCGATTAATTTGATTCTGCTTAATGTGTGACAGAGAGCTAAAGAAAAAGGCTCCCCAAAGACCCACTGCCCCCAAACCTTCCCAGAAGAAAGGCCAAAATGTTGATCCTGCCAACTCCGAAGACCCTGAACTGGCAGAGCTGAGTGCTGCTATCCTAGCTCTTGGTGGAGATCTCCCCGAAGAGTTACGCAGCCTTCCTCCTGAACTCATGATTCCACCATCTGGTCATCCTGCAGCACTTTCCGGGGCTGCTGCTAGCTCTATTCTGCGCTGGCCTGGAGCTAGCTCAGCATTACTCTTTGCACAACCCCAATTTCCACCAAATTTACCGCCTCCTGAAGTTCTTGCTCAAATCTCCCATTTTCCACCACCTCAGAGTTTCACACAGCAACAGTTCCCACAAATGCCCAACCCTCAGGTCCTTCCACCATCATCTGTGTCTGGGTACTGCCCTCCATCTTCTCAGAACCAACATAGCCCACAAATTACTCCAGTCCGACCTTCCACCACTACAGTGGATAGTGTGCAGACACCTATTCCTAGTTACAATCCTGCATCTGCCCAGGCAGTTATGCCTCCTCCTGGCCATCAACAACCGGTGTCATCAGTGTATGCTCAACCTCAGATGGCACCCCAAGTCCAGTACATGCAACAACCTGGTGTTCCCATGGGTCATACTCCACAAGCAATTCCAGCCTGTCATCCACAGCCTCAAACTCAGCCCCACCAGGTATTTGCTCAACAAGGTGGTCAAAGCCAACCACAGCCATTTTACCCATCAGTACCAACTCAACAAATTCCAAGACCTTCGACTAGGCCACAGCACACTCAGCCTCAATTCCCACAGTACATAGCCCAAATAAGACAACCAGGACCACCAAACTTTCAGCAACCTCAAATCCAAGGACAGTTTGGAGCGCCAGCTATCCATGTGCAGCCCCATCAGGGTTACTCTCCTGTCTCGTTTGTTCCGAATTCCCAACCTCCTCAAGGTAACACTGTCACCCCGGGCCAAATGTCACATCCAGGCATACCTCCACAGATGCAACAATCCCCCCAACCAATGCCTCCTATGTCAATGCCACACTTAGCTCATCTTAATCAGCAAATGCCTCTGTCCTCCCAACCAATACCCTCTATGCCAATGCCACACTTGGCACATGTCAATCAACAGATTCCCCCTGCTTCCCAGACACCTCCCATCATCAATCAGTTGCCCCATGCTCCTCATCCTCAGATACACCCATCCTCTCATCATTTAGGCCCTGCAGCCCATATGCAGATACCTCCTTCCCAGCAACCACAAATGCTTGCGCCATCCACTCACATGTCTCCTCCATCTCACCCACAAATGCCTGCAGTCTCCCAACCATTATCTCATTGCCCCCAGTCCCAGATAATCCCTACTCATCAATCCAACCAACAGCCAGCATACCCAGTAGTCCCTTTGAGGGCCACTGTTCCTGTTCAACCTCAGGTACCCCATAGCCCACACTCATCACATGTACAAATGCACCCCAACACTCCTTTACAACATCAAAACCACCCTCATCCTCAAATCCTTCCCCAGTCCTGTCCTCCAGCACTCCCTCACAATATCTACAAACCTCAGCCAACCATTCCTTCTAGCTCTGCACCTTTGAGTTTTCCAGGAGGTATCCCTATGGTTCCCAACCAGACCATGGCCTCTCTGCAACCTCAATCCCAGCCACCTACTTCACAGCCTTTAGCCCCACAACAGCTACCTCCAGGAGGCCCAATATCTTATTCTGTTCCACAAGGTGGAAACGTTCCTCCTGGACCAATGCAGCATCCTGTAGCTGCTGCACCCCAGGGCCTCAAAGCATGATACCTTCATCCTCAGGAGCACCAGGGGCACCACAGCCTCATGTGCTACCTTCTCCTGCCCCATCACCTTCTCCCTCTCCTGGTCCTCCATCTCATGGAATGGTCACCCAGCGACCATCTCCTGCTCTTACCCCAGTTGGAGGAGCAGCATTGCCACAGTCCTCAGTTCAGGCTCCAACTCCCACTGGTCCCATAGCTCCACCTGACTCCACTTTGTTTCAGCGACAGAACTCTAGAACCGATGACTTGCTTTCCTCAAGCCCTGAGAGCCAACATGGAGGCACCAAGGACACCGCCAATGTCTTACTACCCACCAAAGCTGACCCTCAGGAGGAACATTATAGAAAGAAAGCAGAAGGTGTGAGACTCATTCAGGGAGACCCTTATCAAGCACCAGAGAGGGTCTCAAAACTCAGTGCACAGCTAGAACGGTTTCGATCAAGAGTTCAATCCTTAGAACGCCCAACGGGAAGAGAGGTCTGTCAGAACTTGATATTCAATGGAAAGAACTGCAGGAGCAACAGGAGAAGGATACTCGACAGCTCTCTATTGCCATTGCTCGTTGCTATACCATGAAGAACCGCCATCAAGATGTGATGCCTTATGACTGCAATCGTGTTGTCTTGAGCTCTGGTAGAGACGATTCCCGTGCAATGCCAGTTTTATTGAGGACCTATCTGCATATTGCCCCCGGCTCATTGCAACACAGGCTCCCCTAACTGGCACCGCAGCAGACTTCTGGCTCATGGTTTATGAGCAGAAGGTTTCTGTCATTGTCATGCTAGTGTCTGAGCAAGAACTGGAGAAGGTAAATATGCTTTAGCAAGGGTCCTCCTGATGATTTCTAGAATATTAGTTCCTGTTATTTTTAAAGTTTTGCAATGTGTTTTATTCCCAGCAAAAGGTGTTGCGTTACTTTCCATCAGAGAGAGGCCAACAACTTGCTCAGGGTCCAATCACCCTCACCATGACTACCCAGAAGAGCACTCCAACTCATATAGAGCGCATGATAGGACTACAGTATCGGGACCAGAGTCTGAAACGGACTGTTGCACACCTCCAGTTTACTTCATGGCCTGAACTGTGAGGACTCATACATATTCAGAGTCAATCTATTAACATTGCTGCCTCTTGAAACACTTGTCACTCATGTTTTTTGGTTTATTTTTTCTGGAAAGGGGCCTTCCAGAGAGTAAAAGCAACCTGATTGGTTTCATTCAAGAAGTTCATGGACATTACCTGCTTCAGCGCCCGCTACACACTCCAGTTGTGGTGCATTGCAGGTACTATATTTCAACATGCCTTTATAAAAGACATTGTATAGACAAAGCTAAGTATAAGTAGGGAAGTATAAGAATTTTATTTCTTGTAGCTCTGGTGTTGGCCGTACTGGCGCCTTCTGTCTGCTTTATGCAGCACTGCAAGAAATTGAAGCTGGCAATGGTATACCTGACTTGATCCAACTGGTGAGGAAGATGAGGCAGCAGAGGAAGAACATGCTTCAAGAAAAAGTAATTGCTCACTTTCTGTGTGATTTGACATTTTGCAATTCAGCGTTAAATCGATACAATGTAATGATACTTTTTTTTATAAATAATTTCCACAGCTTCACCTCAAATTTTGCTATGAGGCTGTCCTTAAACATACAGAGCAGGTTCTGCAACGCCATGGCATTGTAATGTCCCCTTGCACTAGGACCCCAAACAACATTGCATTGAAGGTAACCTCTTATTTACTTGCTTATCTGTTTTTAAAAAAAAACGAACATCTGTGTGACTGTTTATCTAATGTTGTGTGTCTTTCTAGTCATACCCACGACAGGAATCTCAAGACATTGTCCTAGGAGGAGACATGCCTATTAGCTCCATACAGGCCACTGTAGCCAAACTAAGCATTCGACCTCCCAGTATTGACCATGAACAAGAGCCCAGCCAAGACCAGATTCCCTTTGCCTCTGAAGCTGCAAGCATAGGGGAACCAGATCCTACAGATATGCCACTTCAGCCTTCTCAGGACCCTCTTTATTATGAAGCGATGCCTGATTCCATCAGTCCCCCCCTCTCTTGCACTTCTTCTCCAGGCAAGACACAGTCACCATCACCTCCTAGCGGCCACGGGAATGGGTTTACTCAGGTCCACTCCTGTCTCCCCGGTCTCAAATCATCACCCTTCCACTGAAGCTGCGCCTCATGCTCCCTCACCACCCCCACCTCATCTTTAGACCTGCTGGCTTCTCTCACACCTGAAGCCTTCACGCTGGACAGTGCCCATCGAGGAAAACAGAGGATTAACAAACAAAGCTTCCTTCACCCACAGGAAGGGCAAAGGCCTGCAGGGACCTCCAGAGGGTGACGATCCACTCAGTAGTTTGGATCCTCTCTGGACACTCAACAAAAGCTGAAGCAAACAACAGAACTGCCCTTTATCTTCTCCACCACAGGCAGTCCTCTTATGAACTGTTTCTGACCCCATGTAACACCTTGTCCTCGTTCATGCCTCTTGAACCTTCATCACTGTCTGTTTGCTTGTGTCCTAAGTCTCTTTAGTTGGCAGTTTTCTGGCACTGATCCTGCTGTTTCAGGTTACATTCCATAAATCCAGTCTTGTCTCCTAGCATGCACTCCTAAAGCCATGGTGTTTGTGATTTTGGTTCTTCTGCAGTGGGTATCTGCCTCTACGCTAAGAATGGAAACAGTGTGATAGAAACTGACATCCCTAGCTATGATTGTCATTATCAAAAACATATTAACAGTCTCAATGATCGACTATCTGCTCGCCCTTTGTACACATGCTGCTTGCACTGTGGGTTGTATATCATTAGTTACTGCACCTGTCTTTGAGCTACAGTGATCTGCAACTTATATGTAGGGACAAATCGAAGATGGTGATGATAATACTACTTGATATGACTTGATGTACTTGTTATATTTAAAACACTTACATTTCTGAATCGCCTCAGAAATCATAGCATTTTTATGAGTTGATTCTAACTTGTGATTATTTGAACTGTGTAAATAAATCTTAACAAATGTCAGTACCTTTTTGTGTCTTTTGATTATTGCTTTTAAAAAAAGTGAAAAGGAGTTAAGGTTTTGTTAGCATGGTCTCATTTGCCTCTGGTGGTAGATGCCGTAACTACATCTGGCTGCAAAAGAGCATCTTTCTCAAAATGTTTTAACTAGGGCTGTGAAACGATTAATCGCATCCAAAATAAAAGTTTGTGTTTACATAATATATGTGTGTGTAGTGTGTATAATTATTTTGTATATATAAATACACACACATGCATGTATATATTTAAGAAATATTTGCATGTATATACTTATATATATATATACAAAATTAATATTATACATAAATATAAATATTTGATATATTAATAACACATTTTCCTTAAATACATGCATGTGTGTATTTATATATACAAAATAATTATACACCCTACGCACACATATATTATGTAAACACAAACTTTTATTTTGGATGCGATTAATCGTAATTAATTGTTTCACAGCCATAGTTTTAACATTTTAAATCGTACTTATTTCATTTAATTTACCAAGAAGTCCTTTTTGCAAGGCACTTACAAGCATTACATTTCTCTGTCTGCTGCACCATGTGCCTAGCCTGACTGTCATATTCTAGTGAGAATAGTCTGAAACGCCTCCATAGGGCTTTGATTATGAGGCGTGTCGTAAACTCGAACCAGGAAAAAAAAAACCCTCTGCATTCAATTGGATAGTCGGTAGACCTACAACCAATCAGAGCAACGCAGTAAGTCAACTCCTTCACATTGCGCAGTTTTCAACTACAGAACTACTATTTTAGAAGTAAAATAATGAGTGTTGCTTCTTTTACTTACTTCTCCATAAGTGCGAACCAAAGCAGAAACCACAACGACCATAGGCTTTTCGTTACATCCCATCTTCTTAGCGACGAGAGCCAGCTGACAGAGTCACAATTTTCCCGAATCATGTAGGAAGGATGCCAAAAATATATTTCCGATTGGACAAATGCCTTGATTGAGGTTCTCTGTTTGTCTATTAAAATTAATGTGCTGTCGATTTATTTTACAAACAGACGCGACAGCGGAATCTATACATCTCAATTCTCCAGCTGCAGTCATCTCTGAGGGAGACCAAGTAAGCGCTCTTTTGCAGGGACGTGCACAGGAATTTTGAGGGGCAGTTGCTCTGACCTGAAAAAAAGGGCACTTTTTTTTTGGCTGCCCGTACATTCAGTTATGCTTCTTGCTCGTATTCAGTTCTGATGGTAGGCTACAGGCAACTACGCACGATTTGTAGTATGATTGCGTAAAGGGAACAAGAATTCCGGTTAATAAAACCCAGTGCTGATCCTGACCTCCCCAGAGGCCCTAAGCAAAATTCTGCTAAGGGGCCCTCTACCTGATCTGTGATGCCATGAGCTATGTAAACCATTTGCCATTGCCACACAGTCACACCTGACACTTCAAGTGCTCCCAATACAATCATCCCTCCTTTAAACAAAACAGTTAAAGAATAAGTACAACAATATAGAAAAGAATGAGGTTTAAACAAACGATATTTATGGAAAATAGTATTTTTATAAGAATGTTAAGATAACAAGTGAATATTAACGTAAACATAAATAATCAGGATGCACCGATATGACAATTTTGGCCGATACCGATAACCGATAATTCTCTATATTTGAAAGCCGATAACCGATATTTTGGCCGATAAATCTAAATCCAAATTTTTTAGACAATTTTTGAATTTCCTCATTTAAAGCCAAGATACAAACACAATTATGATGTTCTTATTTTAATGTTGTGTAGCCGATATGACAGACTTGCGCTGCACATTTTGCACTTTAATTGGATTTTCCTTTTTTAAAGTGATTTCAATCGTATTTCAAGTAATTAAAAGCATCATGTTGAACAGTGCACATCTAAAGTGCCTCAGCTCAAGGAAATAATACATTATTTATCGGCTTTTAGATATCGGCTAAATGTTCTTGTTGGGCTGATAACGATAACATTAAAAATGATCATATATCAGGCGAATAACGATAATGTGGCCGATATATTGTGCATCCCTAATAAATGTGAAGAGACGACTCAACGCTGGCGATATGTTATGGCTCTCGTATTATATATAAACAATATTTATATTTAATATTTATATAAAAACAATATGAATGTAAGCCATAGGAGAATCTGGCCCGACTGAGCCTGGGTTTCTCCCAAGGTTTTTTCCATTCGATCTGATGGAGTTTTGGTTCCTTGCCACTGTCGCCTTGCTTTGCCTTGCTTTTGGCTTGCTTAGTTGGGTTTATTTAACATTTAACAATATTATTTATCTGTGTTGTACTGACTGTCATGTTATCACTGTGAAGCTGCTTTGATACAATCTGTATTGTGAAAAGCGCTATATAAATAAATGTGACTTGACTTAAATAAGAACAAAATAATAAAGTATAACCCTGAGCTTGGGCTTTTGGGATCAACTTCTCTCTACAGTCTGAGGTATTTTTCAGCATCAGTGCTGACTTTTATTTTTATTTATTTTTTATGCATGTTGAAGCATGATTCATGGTTATTATTTACTGAGGGTAAAGAAAAATTTACTAGTATCCATATTGACCAGTCTGTCCAGCTTATCAACATTTTTTAAATTCAATACAGCCATATAATCAATAGTCAAATCAATGTCTAGAATTGTCAAGACATTGCAGTTCTATCTTGCATAATTAGTGCAGTTGTTTAGAGTTTTTAGCTAACACTGGGACTGCAGATGATCAGCGTCTTTATAATGTGTACTTTGATTGGGAGTGCCATCATTCACATGTATCTATTGTACAGTATGTTCTGGTCTCCACATATTACTGCTTGAAAAATGCGAAATTTGCATTTCGTGCACGCATGTGACGCAGTAACACACGCGCGACTTCCGAGCTGCAGTTGACAAACACCTTTGTCGTTTGTAGAAACAACGTAATAAATGTGTATTTAACTCTCACTTGTCAGGCATAAAGTAATGCAAGAGATGTACTGCCTGCTAGGTTAGCAAGAGTCTTGGTGACCACGATGATTCGGTATTGCAGACGTCTGTCCATCATCGTAAAGCCCGCCTGGCAATTTGATTGGCCCTGACGTTTCTTGTCTGATCATAATTTCTCTCCTCAATGGATCAGAGTCAGAGCCCGTTTAACGAGAGAGCCTTGGCACTTCCTATTAGCACCCGTTGGTCGATCATCTTGGTTTGCAGTTCCATTCGAATTCCACTGGAGGTGGTGACGGGCGAGAGCAGAATGAATGGGAAGTGCTGATGGGGCTCAGGGGCTAAATGCGTCTCTTTCATCTGCTTGTCTGTAAATTGACAGATATTCTCACGTTGATCTCCGCTGGTTCAAGATAGATTATAGGCCAAAAGTCGGAAGGTGAACGAGTACTTATGTCCTTTTGATTTCTTACAGGTTAGGCCGATTGTTGGCTCGGAACTCGCTGAGCATTCTACTGCTATTGTGTGACCGTGGTCACATATTTGAAAGGGGATTTTTTGAACAGATAAGTAAAGTTAAAAATGCAATTTTCAGCTGATTGTATTACTGTAACCCTCCCTTTTGAATGCAACTTTCAAATTACTTGACAAAAAATTACATCCTGAGAAAGTGGTATTCTGGGTGAAACCCCATTGACTTCCATTCATTCTGCACTCGACCGCGAGCGCCCCCGCATGGACAGAGACGTGTTACTGCAGCCTGTCCAGAACCCGGAAATGAAAAAAATGTTGTGGGCGGAGTTCGGGCTGGAATCCAGGCTATCATGTGCTATGACCCCTTTAAATTATGAGCCTCGTACCGAACGAATACGTGTATCGTTGCACCACTGCGGATGGTGTTCACCATCAGGTTCAGTAGCAGTTTTGCTTAGTTTC
The DNA here is from genome assembly GCA_030378365.1 of Hybognathus amarus. Lineage (NCBI taxonomy): Eukaryota > Metazoa > Chordata > Actinopteri > Cypriniformes > Leuciscidae > Hybognathus > Hybognathus amarus. The sequence continues at coordinate 174,659 of JAQIUQ010006549.1, forward strand.
AAATTCTAGAAACCAAACCACTAAGCACAACTCATCTTACACCTATGAGAGCTAAATTGCTTTGCTTTTAAACCAATTGCATTACTATAAATAATTAATAATAATTCTATGTGATGATTACAGCAAGCTACAAATGCTGTTAATAGCTGGTTTCAGTCATGTGATAGTGACGACACGCGCAAAATTCAGATGAAGAGGCAATGGGAGGAATGGAGGAAAGTCATAGAGGGAAAGTACGTAACTTAAAAGAGAAAGATGTAAACAAAAAATCAAACATATGTTGGACGTGATCCTTACATTATGAAGAGAGACGGTTTTCAACTGAATTGAAAGATTTTCCACACATCGAGGTGGTAATATCAGCAACTACGTTTGAACTACCTGATATTGCAGACATACTTTGACTTAACAAAGTTCAAGAAACATTACACAAACATAGCCACTTGAATTGTTGTATTAACTCACCTTGGCGAAAGTCAGTCACTGCACACACAGCAGCATTTCACCATTACGGCTTGTCCCAGAGCCGCAGACTCCAAGCCTTCGAGCAAGTTTTTCCGGAGTTTTTCGGTCAATTTCAAGCATTTCCCCCTTATGAACAACAACTTTAGGTACACGATAATAACGCATTGTGTTTTGATAGATTTAGTAACGATAAACAACGCAAAACACAGGCATTTTGAGTGTGTTACAGTCTTAGTTCTTTCTAAATACAGCGGGAATCACTTCCTGCCCTATTTTGCGTTCGCGCCATGATGGCGCAGCCAGTCAGCAGTGTTGCCAGATGCCAGCAAGGTTTTCCAGCCCAAAACCTCGTCAAAAACCGCGAGAATGCACAAAAAACCGCCCAATTTTTTTTTGCCTTGTTTCTCGCTATGGTTTCTCATTTAAACACATTAGAATCATTAACTAGTTTTAAAATGACCCATTGGTCTGTGTACTTTTGCGTCCATTCGTTTTTCCTTTTTTAACCTGTAATTGAAAAACCAAAAAATTAACGGTTGTATTTTTAAAAATACAAAGTTGAATACCAAAATTTGAATTTGAACTGCAAATGCTGCTGTAAATAAATAATAATAATAATAATAATAAAATACACATTGTATAATAAATAAAATAAATAGGCCTAGATAATAAATGTTTAGTTTTATATAATAATTAAAAAATAAATATTAAGGTATTGTTTATTTTGTCCCTTTATGAAACATTTAAAATATTCACAAATTAATATGAAAAAAAAAATGATTTTACTGGTTTTCTAAGGCCAAACCATGTCCGTAGATGAGCTCTGGCCAAACCAGAAAAGAAAAAAAAAGATGTTTTTGTTCTTTCTTTTTTATAGGCCTATAAGTCAAATATCTAAGCATTGTAGGCCTATATAAAGAAAATAAAAAAGTTTGTGAATATCGTTTTACCAGTCTAAAAACAAATAAAGAAAGCATGTTTTTCGTTATTCAATTACGAGTTAAAAAAGGGAAAAGGAATGGACGCAAAAGTACACCGGCCTTCGACTTAGCCTATCCGATTTCAGAAATCAAATGAACGCAAAAGTAGGCTATTCTAGCCTACTATTAAACTAGCTTATTTTATGTAAAATAATGCGAACAACTTAGGCAATCAATAAGCGGACGGAATGTAGCTGATGTCAAGCCATTACGCGCAAGACCTGTGCGCACGGGGAGGTGCCGCCGGCGTGCGTGAAGTGAGCTGAAGGGAACGTTGTCTGTTTTGAGATTAGACCTGTAGTGGGTGTGTAGCCTATATGTGAGTGAGTGAGTGAGATTATACAGAGAGTCGCTGAAAGAAGGATCTGAAGTACCGGTGTTTCGGCTACAAAAACCCGCCGAACTGATCGGAAACCAGCCCAATTTTTATCCACCCGCCCAAACCCATTTTTGCCCGCAAAAAAGATTACAAAACCGCCCAATTGGGCAGGAAACCGCCCAATCTGGCAACACTGCGGCAGTAGCGTGCGTGACGTCACATTTTTACTCAGTTTATGCTGCGTTCACGTGCTATGGAAAATAGGATATTTTCCACTTGTGAACTGGTATTTACCAGTGTGTTGCGTTCAAGTGCTTTTGTTGTCGTAATCTGGTAAAAAGATGGAGATCCAGACCTGTTATTTAGCTAAAACTATTTTAGATTGCTTAAGTCATCTGCAACAGCAAGAAAATGATTTATAAAAACTCAAACGGTAAATAATATGCTGTATATTTTCTATCTAGACCATGAATAGTACATATTTTTACCATTCACGACTCTCGCGTTGCTCTTGCCATTTTGAAAAGTTCAAAGGTTATCTCATCTCGGCAACTCGTGCATCAAAATATTCTACGAGTTGCCCAGTGGAAAATACCACATGAGGGGTGTTCATGTGCATTTTCCACGTCGGATTTTGGTATTTACCATAATTACCATAGCACGTGAACGCAGCAAGAGTAATACCAGAAGTTAAGCAAATGACAACAAAGAGAAAGAGAAAAGTTGCAATGTTATGAAAGCCTTTTTATTTTGCAAATTAGTACAGAAGTTTTTTTCCTGTGTTTAAAAATCAGAACAGAGCATTTGAGTTACATCCTACTACTGTCTGGTTACACTGTGTCAGTAGTGTATTTGGGAAAGACAGAAGAGGGGCAGAGCAAGCCCAAAAAAAGACAGAGCAATATTTACACACAGTCTCTCTCTGCCCCCTCTCTCCATCTAAAGGAGACAGTGCAACATTCGGGCATTTCACGTCATTTTAAAACATTCTCCACCCCATTTCTACTTCAGCAGCAGTAAGATACAGCAAGTCCAAGATCAGTACTTCACTTTGAATAGCGCACATATTGAATCATGTCTAGGAATGTGCTCCTCTAAAAAGGAGAAAGGGCGTTAAAATGAACACAATGGAGCTTGGTGCTATTTTACTCTTCACAATATGGACAACTAAAATGGCTGCCATTGTATGTAGCAGCCATCCTGCCATCAAGAAAATGCTTTTCAGTGTGGTATGTCTTCTCTCATCACTCTGTTCTCATGTGGTTAATGCTTAATCTCATTATCTGATACCTAAAAACAAGAAGGTAAAAAAGATAAAGTTCTAACCACTCTTATAAATAGATAAGAGCTGCTGAGCCATACAATTGTTCTTTAGTGATGACTGGCCACACATCATTTCCTCATGGTAAAGATGATTGCTTTTTGCTATGTCTCTCATGTTTTGAGCTTTAAGATTTGAGCATCCATGCTTTACACACAACAGCTGCACAATCTGTAAGACCACTGGGTCTTATGAAAGTTCAGTCAAAACAATGCCACAAATCCATTGAAAAATGCACAAACATTTAAAAAACTCTCAACAAAACAAACAGGAAAAAGCACAATTGTATGACCAATGCTACTTCATGATTTGAAGAGTGTAGTTAAAAAAAACAGTTCTCATTAAATTTATTAACTAATATTTACATGTGTAAAACATGGCTAATAATTGACTGAGTCACATGCATTTCTGTTGACTTGCATGGAAAGTCCCACATAATCAGATGGAAATCATTTTCCCGGTTGCCCTGAGCGACAGAAATCTGGTTTCATTGGTTTAAGGGACTGTAGTTGTCAAAAGATTAATCAATGCTTTTGCCTTGATTTAACTGAATAAAATCTAGGGGGAAATATTATTTATTAATCTTTAAAACTTCAATTTGAATCATGATGCTTTAAAGTGCAGTAAAAACCACTTAACACTCATTTGCATGGAAAATGGGGACACCTTTGGTATAATTTCTTACCAAATCATAAGCCAAAATGCAGAATGCAACAACAAAAAAAGACAGCGGAATGCACATGCAGAAAAACTTAAATTACGCATAGAAAATGAATCTCTGCTACCGTCTAATAAAACGAAAGAAGTCTCTCAGTGCATTTCAATAATACAATTTCAATTCCCAGGACACCAAATGTATGCATTTGTCCTGTCCCAGTACAAGCACATCCAAAATATATTGATATGTCTGTACTGAAAATAGGCCAAACCAATGCACACATTTTGTGTGGGATCTGCAGGGCAGGACTGGATACACTAATGTGTCGTCATACACAATGTACAGTAACAACTACTGGTCAACATAATCTCTGTGAAACCTGTAAACTGCTCACGGCTCTAAAACACAAACACTTTTCAATACAGGAAAATTAAAAAAAATATACACATCTAGTGTTAAAAAGCAGCCCTATCCATCACTTTGCCAGCAAACATTAAATGTGTTCAACATCATCTGCGGCATTTAGATTAAAATGACTTTGGGTGATTCGTACTGACGGCTTAGTTAAAACACACCTGAAGTACAGGTGGCAATGAACCGTTTTAAATATTCATTCAGGATTTAAGTCCAGGAAACAGATATGTGCATTTCTCTCATGTTTAATAAGGCAGGGCTGGAATGAGAACATTCTCTTTTCTCTGGCTTGCTGCCCTAGGAAGGGAACATAGACTACACAAAAACCAAAACGTCTGTCAGTAATAATCAAATATACTAGTAATCGTATTATTATAGTATAAGTTAGTCAAAGCTTTTCTCGTATATTAAAATTTATGACCACGTCTCCACTTTTAACTCATCTTGAAGCCAAGTTTTATACAAATTGTTAGAAATTTCACTAATAAATAATTGATTTTAATATTAAAAAGAGATCCCAAACCCAGAGATTAATTTCAGACGTATACAGCATTCATCTTGAAAACACAACCACTCACAGAAACATAGCATCCGGTTCAATGTTTCACCCCAAAATCAAAAGAAAATAAATTACGATGCAAAAAGAAAGTCTATTTATAAACATTATTTGCAGTGAGATTTCGAGAACAAATAAGCACACTTCCCCTCATAAATTTCTTTTTAATTTAATGTGAAGGGGAAAAAACGGACACAATTTTGCATGAAATAAATTCAGTATAACAAATACTATAATAAATGTAAATATACTTACAGCTGTACTGAAAATAAAGTACATTTTCTTTACAAATTACAATAGGGGTAAATTTTTAAAAAAATTGTCATTAAATTATGTAATGGTCCTAAAATAAAACCAAAATAGTTATTTTTGTCTCTCGTGCAAGGTTATGCAGCTTCTATGCAGTTACTAGGATCTTTCAAGTTTTGCTCTTTCTTTTGATTATGGGTGAAATACGACCTGAAGATTTCTTAACAGCTTCCATCAGATTCAAACACTCAAACATATACACAAAGACACACTCCTTTCAGCAGGAAAGATCTAAGTCTTTTCTACCCCGACGACCAGCTTTCGCTCCTCCTCTCGCCCTGCATACAAATTATTGTGAACTCTCTTACCTCGAACTGGCACACAGCTGAGAGTTCTAGGCTGGGCAGACTGGCATTTTCACCATGAGCTTGTTACCACACACACACACACACCTTAAGGCAGGCCAAGTAAGCCACCTTTCGCTGTAATCAGCTTTCGCACTACCCTCTTGTAATTCTGTCTGAATTCATACACAGAATCTTCTGTGAAAATGCTCTGATGGGAGCACCGGAGGCCTGTTGAACACCGTAGGATCAGGTTTTAAATGATATCCTGTTCAGATGTGGTAAAAAGAATCCACTCCCTCCCTACTAAGTGTAGGGCGGTACACAAGAAACGCCATTCATGTCTGCAATGAACCTGCGGTGATACAGGTCGATAAAGGGCGAGTGCTTTTGTGCCGGCCAATCTGACATTTTTCTAAATCTGTGGACTGGTGTTTGCGTGTGCGTGTATGTTCAGTCCAGCTTCTCCAGAACCAGAGGGCACAGTAGACTAGGCTGAGCTCATTACCAAAGTCACCAGACTATGGCGGCATTGTCCAGAACCAGAAGCTGCCTGACGCTCTGACCTTCGCTACTCTGTCCCAAGTACACCGTCTGCAGCAGGTCTCCGTAGTTCAGGTCCCAAAATGACACGCAACCTTGTCCTCCTGTCACCAGCAGGCTTTCAGAGATCACCCCCAGACTGGCCCCACACCCCACCTCCTGAAACAGAGAGAGAAGAGAAATACATTACAGATGTTGCTATTTTTATCTTTTTAATAATCATAATATGCTGATTTTGAGAAAAACATGCAGTCCTCGCTCTCAAAATCACACACCTGTTGTATGGAGTACAGCTTTATGCCTGTGCTCCCGAGTCCCAAATGCAAATGAGGTCATCCAACCCACTGCTAATGATACAGGAAGTTGTGCAAACCAATGAGGTAACATCACCACGAGTGACCGTACACAGTGGCTCAGCTCGGCTGCCCGTTAAGACGTCCCAAGCGCAGATGGCCCCGTCTTGGCCCCCGCTGGCTAGAACCATGGTCTATAACACAACACATTTTAGATTAGAGCCCGAACCGATATGGATTTTTTGGGGGCGAATACGATAAAAAAAGCCAGGCACCGATATATATCGGCCGATATTATTTATGTGTATATTATAATACAGCAGCAATATCATATGTGTATTATAGTACAGTACCAGTCAAAAGTTTGAAACTGTTGTATATAGAATACACAGTATAATCAGATTAAATATATAATTTTTTTGCAATGATCACTCAAATGTGGTGATCAAACACTTGTGTGACAAAAATATGTAAAGGAGCCAGGGTGAATGATAGAATGAGAATGATACATTTGAGCTGTAACCAAACTAGTTTGCATTGCATGTTATATTATATTAGATTATAAATACTGTTGCATAATCTTCACTAACGACTTTGTCTTTTAATTTAGTCATGTTATATAAAACATAACTTGTATCGGTCACTGACAAAACCTTATCTTCTATTTTTAGTCTTAATTCCTCTAATCTCTACCAGTGGAGGAAAAACTTAATATCTTTTTACTGAAGTAAAATGAATAATTTCATAATGAAAAAGTTTTTAATTATGTACAGTACTTTTATACTATTCTTAAATAGTAGCCTAAGCAAAATGTACTAAATGTTAAATATTGTCAACAGTATTATAATCATATAAATTATTGCTAGTGTAATTTAGCGCGTAATTTAAAGTGAGCTTTAACACTGGTCTACACCGGATGTGGCGATTTTAATCAATGTTTCATCAACCAATTGCCTGGATTTAATAAATAAGAAGTAAATATAACAGACAAAAGATCATCTTAACACGAGGCACAGGCGCGGGAACGGCAACTCCTCTCATAAATGAACCTAAATTCAGCGAATAGACCTGAGAAATATATCTATATTGAATGTCTACTTTTAAATAGAACAATTCAAAACGAAAGACAGACTGTTCTCTGATGTGATCCATATGAAATGTGCATTTCTTTCTGGTGTGTTCACAGAAGATCGCGGGCCAGCATTGTCAACTTGACTGAAAACACTTGTTTATTAATAAACAATTAAAATGTCTTCTTGCTATATTTGATGTTTTCACAATCCTTACTTTTGCCAGTTCTTTTGCCAATTTTCTGTGTATTTTATTTGCAAGAATGTATCTATCTATCTGTCTGTTCAGTTAATTCATATTTGAAATGAGAGATATGAATGAATGGCAGTATTTGTGTATGTGTGTGAACTAGTGATGTTATTCTGACCTGGTCTATGTAGATGGCAGTTATACCACCTGAGTGGCCCTGCAGGGTGAAGAGGCAACAAGAATCCTCCAAACGATACACCTACAATAGAAAAATATTAAATACACACCAAACTAAAGCATGAGTTAACTGTAGGCCTGCACAAAATCTGTGCCCACAGGAAGCTCTGCTGAAGACTACACAGATCATCCTTACATGTTTACTAAATATGCTGTATCTAATAAAGTTTTCAGCAACCAGAGCATTGTGTTCTCTGCTATATTTAACATGTTTTACCATTTTTAAAACCATTCCACAAACTGTTCCTTATGTAATGTGTGTGTTATGCGTCCCTTACTCTGACTGTATGGTCCTGGCTGCCGGTGACGACCCTGCCGGCGGCTGCTTTGAGCACAGTGATGGGTTTTTGGTGGGCACACTGCACTGAGCGGGTCAGCTGACAGCTGATCACATCCTCACTGCTGTAACAGGGAGAGGGGGGCAGACTGCCTCGGCCTGGGGTCCTGACACACAAAAACAGGTAAATTGCCTTTTCACGTTAGACCTTCCCTTTCCTGGGGCCCTATAATTTCCGCGATCACGGAATAAAAAGCACACTCTTTTTACAACTAAAATAACAGTAAAGGGTAAAAAAATGAATTCCCAAAAATTAAAACGGAAAAACGGAATTTGGGAAAAAAATAAAATGGAATTTGGGAAAAAATAAAACGGATTTTATAGGGCCCTACTTTCCCCTTTGAGTAACTGAATTTATCTTCCTATTTATAGGGTTTGAAGCTTTAAAAAAATAATAATGTTATACAATCACAAAGAGAAAAAAAGGTTTACCTGTAAAAAATTATTACAAAGAGAAAAATGTATCTTCACTATATATAAAAAAATTCACCTTCAAGACTTTTTTACACGACAATTCCAAGCCAAGAAAGTACACTAAATTCTCTCATGTTTCCATGTTTTAGCTTTTTTTAATATTTTGACAACTCACCACGATATTGAAGCAACCCGATAGGCTTGTTGATCTCCACAGTGAAGAAATCCAGTGAGCCATTTAAACGGGCCGCCACATATTCTGCAATTGAAAATATCCCCGTTAGCAGGAAAACATGAGTCGAAAAGTCTAGTGTCTGTGTGCGAGCTTCAGGTTGTTGTGAACGCACCTGTTGTTAAGAAAAGCCAAGGCAGTGATTCCAGATAATCCATCTTCATTACAGCATCGTAATGATCCTTCTACCGCATCCCACAGCTGACAGGAAAAACAGAAAACAGGAAATGAGGAGGACAGGTCAATGACATTGATGGTTCAAGATGTTCTCCATATAAAAGCCCTTTCTCTTACCTCCAGTTTGCCGCTGCTGCGGCCCGTGGCAATGAGGGTTGCCCCTTAGCTCCATGGCCCATACTGAGCTGTCCCAGTCGCCACTGCTCTGCGAGGGGAGCTCTGGTGGTAAAACAGGCTGGTCCCCAAGGCTACGTCGCCTTTGCTGTGAAGCTGGAGGAGAAGGGGGGAAGGCCAGTGTTGGCGAGGGCTCATGCTCCTGGTACGCTTTCTCCACCAGTCCCCCAAAGTCAAAGCCAGAGTTGTTGACCACAGCATGAGATGGGGGCAGAGTCCCAAAGTTAGTGTCGATAAGAGGGGTGAGGTCTGGCTGGTCCCCAAACAGAGCAGGGTGTGCAGGAGTGGTCCTCCTCCTTATTGGAAAAATATCTACATCTGGACCTCCCATAGCTCCTCCTGGTTCCCGAAAGTCTGCTCCCAGGAAGCCCTCGGCCTCACAAGCACTCATGTGATCCCAGCCATCACGATGCTCCCAACAACCACTGCTGCTGCTGCTCCTGCGCAGACTTACAGTAGATACACACACATAACATATACATTTAGTTTTACATGTAATATTATAAACAATACATAATATTATACATATAAACAAAGGTCTGTCAGTGAGATTATTTTGAAGAAATTGATTCATGAAGAAAACGCATTAATTACGCATGCATTTAAAACTGATTAAAAGTGACAGTAAAGACATGTATGTTTTGAGTTAACACTCAACGTTAACACTCATGGACGAGGTTGAACTGGAAGCCATGTTAATCTTGGACTACATTGGCCACCGTAGGAGTTAAAACGAAATCGGAATTGAGAGGAACAGAAACTAATATTCACTGGATGGTCATTTCCCATTTCACAGCTAGATGGGGTAAAAATCACACGGTGTAGCTTTAAAAAATTGTTTCCTGAGCACCAAATCAGCATAATTTAATGATTTCTGAAGAATCATGTGACACTTAAGACTGCAGTAATGATGCTATGCACTACAGGAATAAATGACATTTTTAAATAGACTATGGTATCTATATTAGGGAAAAGATTATGCATTTCCTTACCCATTGTTGGGTATAACAGTAAGACAGTCTCCTGTCTGTGCGTCCCACACACGGATCTGTCCGCGCAGGCAACAGCTGGCCAGCAGCATGCCATCACTAGCCAGACACTCAATGTCCTGAGGAGAGGTGCCAAAGGTACTTTAATACATCTCAAGAGTTCCCTTCATTGAAGAAACGTCATTGCATGTTGACGCGACTCTCACCATGCTGTGGCCTCTCAGCAGCAGAGGGGAAATTTCACTGATGGGCGGAGAGTAACCGTACTCGTCGCAGGGCAGGTCTCCACGGCGACGGCGACCATGGGGCACCCCGTTCTGCCCGTAGTTACGAGGGCAAAGGACACGATACAAACAGAAGAGCAAGAGCACTAACACCACACCGGGAAAAGTCCAGAGAGCTGCCACCCTATACAAACACACATTATAATAAATGATGTTAACACAGCATAATAAAAATGATAGTACAAAACTACCTATTGTTCCACATAATGCAAGATTGAGGAGTGTTTGAGAAACCTGTCATTTATTTTTATGGTACCATACTCCCCCCAGAAATTACACACTTCTTCAATGAAAGAATGGGTCACTGTAAAACAAGTCTCTCTTGAAATTCCAGCTCACCCTCCTCCACAAAGGAAATCCAAGGTGAGCATTACATGCAGAAAGTTGGACAACATCTAAGCATATGCTCACATTCTTGATCAGTCCTCACAGGATAAATGCAGCACAGAAACAAAGGGACCCTGACAGGGGGCCATAGAAGCATTAGTGGGAGGGGCCAAATTTTAGAGCAAACTGACCTACATCCATCTGATGTGTATCTAACAAACCATAACAGCCACATAGATAAGAGCGAGGCCTTTGAACAATGACCTTGAACACCACACTCAGAGTGTGTTTGTTTGTGAATGAGCAAGACTATTGTTTATCTCTGCAGTTACATATTTGGAATTGGACCTTCAGCTTGTGCTAGCATGAGATATGAGAGCGCATTTCCCCATGTATATATGAAGAACGTGTTTGTGTGTTTAGAAGAATATTTCGGCCATGACATTTGTTCACAGAAAAAACACAAAGGAAAGGGTTAGTACATGCTTTCCGAGAAAAGTCATTGAGCAACTTACATCTATCCATCTATCTACAGTTGAAACTCAAACAATTAAAAGGTGAAGCTAATATATTATATAGACTCATTACATGGAAAGTGAGATATTTCAAGCCTTTATATGTTAACATTTTTTTGATTATGGCTTACAGCTATTAAAACCTTTTCACAATATTCTAATTTTGAATTTGGGGCTTTCATAAGCACAACTTTTGAAATATTCACATTTTTCAAGTTTTACCTGTATAACAAGGTGCAAAAAACTAATCTTTTCTGATCCACACAGCCCACTGGTGAACACCCAAAAAGCGTAGGAGTTTTTTAAAAGTCTTTGAAAGAGCCAAAAAGCTCTTTTTTGTTTGTTTCATTGGTCCATTGAACATTTGAAAAGTAACTGACACAACTGGAAATTCAAACTGGATGGGTTTAAACACTTAAGATGGGTTTGGTGCACACAGGATAAAAAAAAGTACGCCACATGTAAAATGAAATACTCTGCTGTATCTTTAATGCTGTGGGCCTAACTTTCTGCCAGAGGTCCTGGACATGGCATCATGGATTCGAATCAAATACCAACAGATAAAAAAATCTAAACCTGACAGCCTGTGTTAGAAATCTTACAATGGGCCATGTTTGGATCTTCCAACAGGATAGTGATCCAAAACCAAACATTAAAATCAAAACAGAAATGGGTCACTGAACCCTATATAAAGTAATTGGGCTGAACTGAAGAGAAGCAACGGCAACACGGATCTGGGAATCTAAAGGATCTGGAGAGTTTCTGTATGAAGGAATGGTCTCAGAAATCTTGTTAGGTGTCCTCCAAACTCATCAGGGAATATAGGAGAAGAGTCAGAGCTGTTCTCAAGGCCATATAAGGAGGTTGCAAAAAGTATTTAATAAAAGGGGGAAAATATTTGTTTCCAACATGTTTTGGAGAAAAACTTAATTTTCATAATTTGAAAATGTATTTATGCAGAGACACATTTCAGTAAAATTCACATTTTTTCCACACACATTCAGGACAATTTTTTTTCTGTCATCATGTGCTGTGTTTAGTAATTCTGAATGGATCCGTGTACAGTAGCAGACAGAGTCAGGTCAAGGTGGTTAGTTTAGGGATTTTTTTGGGGGGTGTGATCCTGTGATCGCAACTTGACATGCTCTAAACAAGCTCTTTGGTGTTGCACTGTACAGACCTGTATATAGAATTCTGAAAAGTTTTGCATTTTTGTATTTTGAAAAAATTCAAAGTTTTGAATTTCAATTCCTAAACTTGTGAACGAGTTACACTAATAAAAGCAGGTCTTATGATATATGGCCAAATAGCTGAAGTGAGAAACTGACTTGTAGAGCGTGAAGTCTGTCTGCAGATCAGAGGTCTTGATGCTGGGAGGAGGAGCATGGTGTGTATCCTGGGGGTGACGTGTGTCTATGGCTTCTTGTGGGGTGAGGTGGAGCGTGACGGGGATGACTGGAAGAATACTGATGTACCTGAGGGAATAAGAGAGGAAAATAAGTATGTTACACACAAATAAACTGAGATGATAAGAGAGGGCCTAAACTCTATTAATCATGAGGTGAGAAAGTAGCACACCTCTTTGCAAGAGTGATATTGTAATAGTTAAAGAGTGAGGGCCAGTGCGGAAGGAAAGCCGCCTCCATAGCTCCTCATCCTCAGGGCCCCAAGCAATCTGAGGACTGAAGACGGGGGCAACTCCTGGGCGGGCTGCTCGGTGGCCCTGTGATTGGTTCTCGGGTAGAGGGGTGGGTTCAGGGGCAGGGAGCACGCTCAGTGTGCTGGTTGGGTCTCCACCAGGAAATACTGGAGCCACGCCCAGGTGAGGAGGAAGCCCCGCCTCCCCAAGAGTGCTCTGCTCTGACACCTGGGCAGCAAGGAAAGTCCTCAGACCAGCAGGGTCCGTGTAGACCAAGATCCCAATCCAGATAACAGTGCCAACCTATTAAATAAATAAACACATTTAGACATAAAAATGCTGAAAGAACTTTCTTTATTCATTTAATTTAATTACAATTCAAAAGTTTGTAGTCTTGTTTTTGAAAGAAGCCTCTTATGCTCACCAAGAATGATTAAAAAAATACAGTAAAACAGTAATTTTGTGTAACATTTAGGCCTGCACCCATCTAAAGATCTTTCTAGTCGACTTTATAAGACATTAGTCGATTAATCGCATGTTTATATTCATTTAATAACTAAAAATTAGGGCTGTGCAAAAATGAATTGTGATTAATCGCATCCAAAAATAAAAGTCTGTGTTTACATAATATATTTGTGTGTGCTGTATATAATTATTTTGTATATATAAATACACACACATGCATGTATATATTTAAGAAAATGTGTTATTCATATAAAATATTTATATAATATAGATTATGTATTTATATTATATATATATATATATATATATATATATATATATATATACACACAGACAGAATCTAAGCGCAAATAATTCTTAAATATATACATGCATGCATAGGTATTTATTTATACAAAAATAATTATATACAGCACACACAAATATATTATGTAAGCACAGACTTTTATTTTGAATGAATTAATCGCAATTAACTTTTGCACAGCCCTACTAAAAATATATACTTGGGGGAATTAATAATTATACGGCAGCAATTATAGTCTTATAATTTTGTTGGCAGCAAAGATGAAGTTAAAGATGCTGACTCTTTTTCTCCGTAGTATAGCAGAGTTTGAGACAAATGCCCTTTTTTATAGTTTTTTTTTTAATTGAATTGTTTTAAAACAATAGTTTAAAAGCAGATATTTCAAACTTTCTAAAGAATATATTTCTCATGTCTGTGAGGCAAGTCTTATACGTGGAGTTTCGGTTAATTTTTGTAATGGATTTCAGTTCAGCAAGACTGCAGAAAATGCATCCTGTTTGTTGTCTATAATTTTACAAAAGCACAACATTTTGTAATTATTGTGAGTTTACACAAATAAAAATAGACATTTTACAGGGTAAATTTTGAATTATGTATTACTCTGTATGACCAAAAATGTCAGAGTATTTTTAGTTGTTTCTGCTGTTATCAGGAAATAAATGCAAGTGATCGCGCTGGCGCCTCCACGTCATGCAGTAAGTGCGCTAATACTTTATGTTCCACACTCTGTGTAAACACTTGGCTATGTGCCTAACAATAGCACGCATTTATCTAGCTACGCAGAATATGCACCGTTAAAGTGAGTAATTTTCACCATGATAATCCGTTGTGCCAGGCGAGTACGGGCTAAGGAGTAAACCACCCTCAGCCTCTTGGGTAAGCGCAGGTTCCGGAATGCAGGAGCCTGCAGGGTGATCGTGTGGGGAGAGGGCGGGGCGGAGGAGGTGTCTCTCGTGGACGTAAAGGACCCGGTTTAGGTGGAGGCATCCCCGCTCGAGCCGAGAGACGCCTGTTCAGGTCAGCCAGCTATGTGTGAAGACATGAGAAGACAGTTTGGAGAGCTGACATGATCAAATTTAACAATAAGGTCAAGACACTTAGATGAAGCAATGAATGATTCATGTATTTCTCATGGAATTGTAAAAGCAACTTTCCAGAATGTTTCCACCCATATGTGGGTGGTTCTCACCTCCATGCGGCGAATGTCAATAGACAGCACAGTGGTGAAGAAAAACATCTGGAGGAAGAAATGGACACCAGACCGACCACAGCGAACAGACAGAACTCCTACATACATAAGAAAAAGAAGCAAAGGTCGTTTGCAATCGGCAAATGTACGACTACCACCAAAAACAAGTCATATACTTGTTATTCAGAAGAGCTTCACCTGAATTGCTGGTACAAATGTGAAGTATCCAATGAGGATGATGCACAGTTCAGTGGCCATATTCTTCATGATAGACCAGCTCTCATTGCTTAGACCTTAAGGGAGAACCAACATTTTTTAAAAACACACAGACCTTTGATGGGGTAGATTACATTTAATTTGGTCTAATTTTAAAATGCCATACTTTCTATGAAATATTGAATAGGGAAAAAAGATAAGATGATAAATCACTACACTGAATGGGCTTTATTTATATTCAAACCACTAGGAGAGAAAAATTTGGTGTACATAATGTAACAGTGATGACATCATCTCTGACCTTGAGCAATTCGCAGCTTGACTTCAAGGTCAACAGGCGTTGACACAACAGATTTGGTAAGGACAAGGACATTCTCCAAACCAATTACCACCACAAGGTAAGGGAAGATTTTCCCTGAAAAACAGCAGCAGATAAAACTAATAAACATTTGAAAATGTATTAAAACTAACCAGAAAATTATTTAAATAATGTAAAGAAATTGAATGTGTGCAATGTCAGGAATAAATACAAAAGCTCATTATTGACCAGATGATAATAGTTGAACATAAATTTACTCTAACAAATTAATTGCTGCTAGCTAAAGACTTGACCTTCCTCCACCATGTTGTATCTAGGATCACCAAGGTGTGCGTATGTGGCCCAGATAGTGTCTATGGATGGACTGTAGCCTGGTGAACTAAGCCAATTTTGTTTGGAAGGCTTGAGCTTACACCACTGTGACAGTATGTCTGTACATGTAACCTTATTGGCAAGCGGAAAACTATGCCTGCCAACTCAAACACTTCCTGACAATGAAATTCCCCTTAATCATTGCCGTTATTATCGACAATTGGTTATACATCAACCTGCTCAAAGATCAAATGTGAAAATGTAATTCCTGAGTGATTAAGTAAATAGCAACCCAGTGATATGAATCATTCTAGTGGTTTATGAATGAAGGTGTGTTTTGGCTAAACTCCTACCCTCCGTTCAGCGTGGGCGTCAGGCCAAACAAGGTGCAGAGTCCCACAGACATGAGCAGAGAGCTGAGAACCGTCACAACAGCAGCCAGCGCCAAGCCCCATTTAGACTTAACCATGTCGATCTTTCCTGTAAAGTAAGGAAGAAGGATCAAACGAGTGCAATAAGAATTATTTTAACCAAAATTATTTTATGAGAATTAACCCATTGAGCTTTTGAACACCCATGTAAAATCCTGTTGGAATGTGGGTACGCAGACATGAATTCGTGATACTCCACGTGCTGTTCTGGGATAATCGCCAGGTCAGACTGAACACGTTTTTCGAAAGCTCAGTTAGAAACCAAACAGCTATGCTAATCTGAAAGCTTTCTGCTGCCAACTCACTGCTGAGTCCTGGCAATATGGCCAATTTTATTACTTCTGTAGGGTTACAAATTTATTAAAATTATTTAAAACAGATAACATTTATTAGTGTGAATTTACAAAGGTAAATGATGTGACAAACCTGCCTGTTCCTGTCTGTCCTGATCTCTCTATTGTAAGTTAAATTGATCAGATGAATGAGACTAGACCTGATTAGATTGGTCAGTTCTTCCAGAAAAACAAGCTTTTTTGTGATTGTTGCAGGCAAAAATCCTTGATTATGCGGCTTATTTTCTTTAAAAATGTGTTGGAATATGCAGGATATTTGTTCAATTTTATGGAATGAAATCGCGGGAACTTGCAAAAATTGCGGGAACAGGAACTTGCAAAGATCACGGGAACGGGAACTTGCAAAGATCGCGGGATCGGGAATTTGCAAAGATCACGTGAACGGGAACTTGCAAAGATTGCAAAGATAATTATAATTTGTCAAATGGCCCAAAACTCTCTTACATGGAAATGTTGATCCATGCAAATATTACAATCTAAATATACATCAAATACTGAAAATTTGAGGCCCGACAGATACACATTTCTGGAATCTTCTACATCATCAATTATCCGAAAATCACTGAGACACAATGATACTCTCTGTTCTAACTCAGCATGTACAATTGTAAGAAATTACGTTCAACCATGTAGACACCAAACTTTTGACAGGTAGTGTATGTTCCAGAATAAAGTAAAGCAAATAAAACTCTCTCCAATTAACAGGAAAAACAATGACAGAGAAGATAGGTAGAGATGACGCTTACGGGTGGAGAAGTAGATATAAGCAAAGAGGATGATATAGGTGGTGACGAGAGGGATGAGCTCAGCGATGCCAATCTCCTCTTTGAAATGAACGTGCACCATGTGGTCTTCACGCAGAGTCGAGTTCGCTGAAGGATGAAGGTGTTTCAGACGGGCCCGGAGACTAGCTACAAACCTGTTCAGAAACACACACAACCAAAAGGAAACAATGCATTAAGAAACAATGCAAACATTATTAGAATCTAAAATGCAATGCTTGTCTTAGCAAATAAAAAATAATTTGAAATACTACAAAGGCTGACCTTGCATCATAGGAGCTTAGTGCGATTGTGATGGTGTATGTCACCACTCTCTTCCTGCCGTACAGGCTTACACCCGTCTGCTTCCCCGGACACCAAAGAGTAAGTCTGAAAATCACACAGTAAAAATAGGGTGAGCGCACAGACCCTAAATAAACTTTGAACTCAGGCCAGAATTAATTTGTATTTAAGCAGCTCCCTGCCTCTCAGAGTGGCTGAAGTATGAAGGCCTTTGGGTTCATGTTGGTGGACTGTCTTCAGGAGGTCTGGATCTGCATCAAACAGGTCACGCCGATTCTGCCAATAGTTGCCAGGGGAAACCAGCAGGCAGCCGTGCTCTGGAAGGACCGCCTGCATGCGCCGCAACCCTGGCAACAGATCCGTCACCTGCAAGCACAGCGCCTCCAAACTTCTAAAAAGAGAGAAGTGAGGAAGACAGGAAAGAATGAAGTTGAGAAATGTTTGGTCAAAATTAGTCAAGATGTCCAAAAAGTCAGACTGGAAAGCTTTGACCTGTCCGTGTAAACATGGTTTCTGATCTCCTCCAGAAGACTGAAAACACGCCCAAGGGGAGAGCGGAACACATCCACAGGAACCAGACTGTTGTCCCATGGCGAGACCGCTGCCTTGACCAACACCTGCTGTATGTAAGCCACCGGAGGACCCGATACTGCAAGAAGAATTGATCAATTTAATGTGTCCTTGCTGAATATAGTTATTAATAAACCCAAACTTTAACGGTAGTGTATATAAGCGTTGTCACAATACTGGAATTTCTAACTTCGATATGATACTTTTAAATATAGCGATATTCGATACCATGGGGAAAACCAGCATAACATACATTTATATTTTATTCATAATTTTTGGATAATTTGGGAATTTTGCTGCACTAGCTTACACAGCACAAGTTTATTTTGAACTCTGAACTAAATTTAAAAAAAAGGACAAATAAACAGTCAGTAATAATATAAGAAGAAATACACAATATGCATTTTCTTTCTCAACCATTTATATTCCAAAACTGACTGTTTGTTTACACCTGAATACTCGCAAAGATGGACATTTTGACAAAATTGTCCATTATAAAATTTTAAATCCAATATGCTATAAAAATAACTAATTTAAGGACTGCTAAGCTATTTGAGAGGCGGCTTTATGTGCCCGCCACTTGGTGCGTGTGCTTTTGGTGTGAGTGCAAAACCTGCAAAAAATTTTAAAATTATGCGCAATACCCACAACCCGCCACCAAAATTCAGGCTTAACACCAACACTATATAGTGGTGCATAATATATTTCGGCCACGGGTATAATATCAATTTAAATTTTTTACACATCGGTATCAATTTTTTACATATCGGTATCGGTATATAGGGCCGATGTGAACAGGCCGATAATCTTTCCTGTGTATCTGACGTGTGTGTAGATGTTAATATTAGTTTCTATGCAGATTTACTCCATGACAAAACCACCCCAGTCATTCTAGAATGATTCATTCTTTCCAAATAGAGCTTTTCAAGTCATCTGGTGAAATAGTTTTTATAATCGCAATATATATCGATATTGACATCGGTAAATACTCGGTCATTGACCATAACAGCAATATTAATAAAATATCGGTTATCTGCCACAATTTTCACATTGGTTCATCACTACATTATATATATATATATATATATATATATATATATATATATATATATATATATAGAAACAGCACTAGTCTATATTGTTGTATATCAAACAAGCATTTAATTTTATCCAATCAGGGTGCTCCGACAGATCGCCCTGAGACTTATGTTAGGATTGCAATACTTGCAACCCCCCACCAAAATTCAGGCTTAACACCAACACTATATAGTGGTGCACGATATATATCGGCCGCTGATATAATATCAATTAAAACATTTTACACATTGGTATACATTTTTTACACATCGGTATTGACTCCGAATGTCAAAATAGGGCCAAATGTGAACAGGCCGATAATCTTTCCTGTGTATCTGACGTGTGTGTTAGATGTTAATATTAGTTTCTATGCAGATTTACTCCATGACAAAACCACCCAGTCATTCTAGAATGATTCATTCTTTCCAAATAGAGCTTTTCAAGTCATCTGGTGAAATAGTTTTTATATCGCAAAATATATCGATATTGACATCGGTAAACATCGTATCTGGCCATAACAGCAATATTAATAAAATATCGGTTATCTGCCACAATTTTCACATTGGTGCATCACTACATTTTATATATATATATATATATATATATATATATATATATATATATATACTAGTCTGTATTGTTGCACTAGTCTGTATTGTTGTATATCAAACAAGCATTTAATTTTACCCAATCAGGGTGCTCCGACAGATCGCCCTGAGACTCATGGGATGGGACCAAGTAATCTCGTATTCCAGTGGTGAACTCGACAGGCCCTGTTCCTGGCAGAGGCAGCTTCAGCAGAGGATAACTGTAAAAGAAAGAGTGATTACAGTAGAACAAATCAAACATCAAGCTGCATTCCTCACAGACAAGGCATCTCCAAACAGAAGACTGGCTTTCTCTTATGACACAGAGCCCTGAACCAAGGACTGTACCATAAATCATGTTTGAATGAAAAGGGCAATATTAATGCATTTCTTACAGACAGACTTATAGCATTCACTCAGTCACACACAGGTGCAGCAGAAGAGGAACGTAGCAAAAATGCACCTGGAGTGAGCACAAATCTATGTAATTTGTCATTTGCAACATCCTCAGGCTAGCAAGCTGTCAGAAGGATAAGGTTACAAAAAGAAGATAACTATCGTTATACTTTCTAGGAAAAAGTGATTTCACAAGATAGTGCACAATACTGTCTGCAGTACAAACACTGAGGGACTGTTAAACCCTCCAGATGGACTATCTGAGCAGTCCCTACTTCGCATAAAAGAAACATCTGTCACTCCCCTTAAATAGGTTCTTGAAATGCCCTGAAAATCCCCCACCCAAAACAGTAGAGATTTAAAGAGAGGGAGCACAGGGTGATGGGAATAAGGCTTAAAACACATTACACCGTTGACATCAGGAAAACAGAAGGCTGTTGTGCAAACTACAATACCCGAGTGTCCTTTTCCTAAACCTTCGCCTTAACCGTCTTCCATAGCTTGTTATTGAAGAACTGTTTTCTCAAATCAAACTAAATATTTCTTTCAGGTGAGCTGCAGTCTTGTGATTGCATCAGGGTAGATGGGTTCATTATATTTGCATCCACATAAATCCACAATTAACATTCTGTTTATTATAAAAGCACAATGTAGTTATGTCATCTGACGATTTAAATAGTCAATTATTTAATTAGTTGATTAGCTGTCTATTTTTCATCATCCATCAGCTGGAAAAAATAGTTACAGCTTTGTTAAGTGATTAGGTGATTCCAATTAAATAATTTATCTGTCATTATTGTTAACTTTTATATTCTCGTATAATTAGAATGATTATTCAAATCGGCATGAAATGAAAATGCACTGCATTTCATTTGACTTTAGTCCAGTCAAACCCAACCCCTGAACAATCACATTCATTTTGAGTGCAACACCCACACCCAAAAATCGCAAACAACCGATGGATAGAAGATAATCTACAAGACTTGGATGTCACATCACAAAAGGAAAAAAAAAAGTTGCTAAATCCATTTTTACGACTTTACATTTAAAACTTTCAACTGTAGTTATAGACCCAGGTGCCTTTACAATAAAACTAGCGTATAAGAATTTTGCAAAGAGTTACATATAATTTTCAACAACTCCATATACAGCCAGTAAATGCAGCAACTAAGTAAAACATCAATTTTATGAAATTTTCTTTTTTATTACTTTTTTTTACAGTAATTTAAGAATTACACCAAATGTTGAAGACATATACAATTTATGACAGAAACAACTTATTTATAATCATAATTAATTATAATCAATGCAAATAACAATTGTTATTATAAGGACAAATTCAGTAAAACCTCTTTAGATTTAAGAAACACAATCTTCACATTCTGCTTTTAAACCTTAAAAGCTTAAAAGATGTCCATTAGTGAACGCACTGTGCATTACTACCACAAACAAACTGAAGGACAAATCAATATAATTTTTTTGTCATAATCCATAATCAGCAGTGCTTAAAAATAGTGTTTACTTCAGAATATTCCGAGTCTTAAGGCTAACCTATTCTGTGTAACTGCCCGGTACCTTCGCTTCTACCAGCTCAGAAAAAACTTGGGCGTATGTAGTGACAAACAGTTGCCATTTTCACAAAGCTTACTTCTGTTCCTCCAGACAGCTGGAGACACTGGAATGTTCTCTGAGAGAAACGTTCACACATTCACTCTTATTCACATGGATTTGGTCCTTTGTCGAAAGCGTCAGAGATTTAATTCACATTTTGCTGACCGAGGCAAAAAGAGAAGAAAGACGTTTTCTCCTGCTCAGTGCTCCACTTTTGTGTTTGTGCTACACACGGTTCTCTTGGCAAGATCTTGCTTTCGAATCAAACTGTGCGAAAACAACCGACCACAAGACAGCTTCATTCGTTTGTGACCCTCTCTCACCTGAAAACATCCCACCCACCGATAAGCTTTTTTCCTGACCCACAGAAGAACTTCAACACTGACAAAGGCCATCAGAGCTGTGGCCTAGTGGTCAAAAATCATGAAGGACTCATCAGACTCACCAGCAGGTCAGGATGCTGGCAGAGGTGAAGAGAATGATGGGAACCGGGTAGGAGGCGCATAGCAGGCCGTGCCGGTAGAAGGCGGCCGAGATGTTCTGCCGAAGCCGCTCTCTCACCGTCATCCTGGCGGGAGGGGTCAGCTGATGGCCATCGAGTCTGCGTGTGCGGCCAGGGCGAGGGCACCGGCGGGCATCCAGGGATCTGGGCAAACACAGCAAAAATGATTTCAGTAGGACAAAATGGACAAGATTTAATCTTGCTGATAAAAAACAAAAAGCTTTTTAGAGCAGTTGATGCATATTAAAAGCATTATCTTCTATCGTTCTTATGCAGCCACAGAGAATTATGGGAAATTTGTAACAGGCCTGTCGCTTCATAAACTGGCTTTACGAGATGCGATTTAAAATAAAAGCTTTATACACAAAAATTCACATACACTGCCAACATTCCCAGTTAAAACATAATTATGACTCTGGTTTGGCACAAGGCCTAGAAATGATACATAAACCCAAGCAGACTTTACAATAAGGTCTGATTAATTTAACATTACGTCCCTTGGAATTATAAGGTTCTATCTGCGTTCTGAGCAGTTTTGAGATATTGAGCTTCAAAGTTTTTGCGTTCCATAAAGGAAAATGGGTATGGGGAACAAGTTTCTTTCAAACATAAAAATAACAGGGACCCTAAATGTACAAAACACATCACATAATGTAAATAAATTGTCACAGAATAATAATATGTGAATAACTCAATTTTGACAAAAATGTCAGATAGAACCTTATAATTCCAAGGGGACAATTAGTTAATAAATTAGATATTAAAAAAGAAATTACAGAATGTATTAATCTGGGTTAATGTGTAAATACAATATTGATCATTGCTACTTCATGTTTGTTCATAAAACATTAATGTAATGAACACAACCTTAAACTTAGCATGTGTTCACAATGTTTGGTGTCTATACTGTTTCTGCTTCTGAAAGAAATACTTTTATTCAGCAAGTTGATCACTAATTGATCACAAGTGGCATTAAATACATATATACTGTTCATATAGCCTATAATGTTACAAAAGTTTTCAACAAATGCTGTTGTTTTGAATGTTCTCTATTCATCAAAAAAAATGAAAGAGATTTTTTCTATTTTCAACAAAAATATTACTAATATTATATAAAAACACAGGGACATCACTAAATCAGCATATTAGAATGATTTTTGAAGGATCATGTGACACCGTGTGATGATGCTGCTGAAAATTTCACTACCAATCCCAAACTTTTAAAAGGATTTAAAAAAAAGCTTGTTCATTGTTCATTAATGATACAATGTTAACTAATAGAATCTTATTGTATCTTATTACTGCGTTACCAACCAAACTAACATCTCTGCTAACAGCAAGCTAGAAGGTCATTCTTCTGTTCAAATGAACCCTTTGCCCACAGAAGTGGATTCTAGACTTTTAAACTCTGACACCAGAGGGTTCAAGGGTTATACTAGTGGTCGATTGCTTACAAAGAGCACTTTTCTGTCAAT
The DNA here is from genome assembly GCA_030378365.1 of Hybognathus amarus. NCBI lineage: Eukaryota > Metazoa > Chordata > Actinopteri > Cypriniformes > Leuciscidae > Hybognathus > Hybognathus amarus. Next base: position 198,257 of record JAQIUQ010006549.1, read on the forward strand.
GGTGCCCCTATGACTACACCACAGACCAGAAACATTCCTTCCAGGAATTTACCTCCAGAGTGCCTACCGTTCATGCATTTCTATAAATATTACATTAAATATGATGCCACATACATACAACCTAACAGAGCTGCTACACATATACTACTCAAGAGTGGGAGGAGCTTCCATTAAGACATGATGCAAGAGATTTCATTAAAACAGACTGAGAAGAGAACTGACCAATGAACTTTTCTCTTTTTATAAGATCCAAGTACCTCTTTTCTGTCAAACCCACAGATGTTACAAGCTAAGTTGAGAAAATTTCAGCAAAAGAATTAGGCTTTTTTTTAAACTGAAACATCTCTAACGGGCACCTTGATGATGTTTTATAATGGAACGAGGATTCATATGGCTTAAATGAGTTGTTTACTCAAAAATAACATCGAATTATATACACATTACCGGTCAAAAGTTTAAGAGTCGGTAAGATTTTTTATGTTTTTAAAAGAAGTCTCTTCTGCTCACCAAGGCTGCAATTTTTTGATAAAAAATACACAAAAACACAGTAATATTGTGAAATATTATGACAATTTAAAATGACTTATGTTCATAATATATATTAAAATGTAATTTATTCCTCTGAAAAAAAGCTGAATTTTCAGCATCATTACTCCAGTCTTCAGTGTCAAATGATCCTTCACAAATCACTCTAATATGATGATTTTATGCTCCAAAAACATGTATGATTATTATCCATGTTGAAAACAGTTTTTTACATTTTTATTTCAGGATTCTTTGATGAATAGAAAGTTCAAAAGAAAAGCTTTTATCTGAAATGGAAAGCTTTTGTTACATTAAACACTACTCTTTAAAAAGTTTGGGGTCAGTAAGAATTTGTATTTATTTTTGGGGAAAATAAATAAGAAGTCAATACTTCTATTCATCAAGGATGAGTTACATTGATCAAAAGTTACAGAAAACTGTGACCCTTACACGATTTGCCTTATAACTTAATACAAACTTTATGCATTTTGAAGCCTATATAAAGTAAAACAAAAAAACCACAAGCAGACACAATAAAACCACAAGCAGGTTATAACTGGTGTGTTTTATGTCAGATCAAAACGTGAAAATATTTAAAGGCTTTGTTAAGCACAGACCTTATTTCAGGCGATTTAGCAAAAACCCATAGACTTTAGGGCAAGGGAACCGGAAGTGCTAAAACAGTGATGAGAATATTGCTTCATAAATTATATTTACATTTAATAAAAAATATCCCAAAAATCCAAGACAAGCAACTTTTTTACTAGGACAATTGCATGACACATTTAATTGTCCAAAGGACAAGCACATGAGAAGGATTAATGTTGAGCCCTGATATATACATACACAAACACACATTTGAGAGACGTGAGAATGAGTAAATAATGATAGAATTATTATCATTTATCCAAGTCTCTTTCCCGTTCCAGAACATAGGGTCTCTCAATCTGACACAGAGTCTCTTTCTCTTCATTTGTGTTCTGAAGATGAATGAGGATCATACAGGTTTGGAAAGACATAAGGGCGACTAATTAATGACAGAATTTTCATTTTAGGGTAAGAAGTTAAGGAAAACTAAACTTAAACCGCGATTCCTGTCAAGCTCATATTTGTGCAAAATTGTTGGTCAAAACACATCCTGAAGAAACATATAATTGTTTATTATTTATAACGAATACAACGTGATGACATAAAGTGATTTCATAGATACTTAAAGTCGAAATTAAACACAATAATAGGAATGCGGAGGTACGTCACGCCGTGTTGCATTATGGGACGTGGGCGCCATCTTTACAGGCACGATCTTTGTTTACCTTCGGGATAATAGTGGGTGTTTGGCTAAAACGAGGCAAATTTGAAGAAGAACGGAAGAAATTGAGATGTTTAAAGAAAGAGAGAAGGGACCCTACCAGGATAAACTAAATGCCACTGCCAAAAAAAACATAATTTGGACAAACTATCCGCGATAAACAACGTTGATGCATCTGATTTAGTTTTGGTGTTCGAAGCCTATGCTAAGTTGATTAACGTTACTATTGTACATAAAGTTCAAGCTATTTTACCTGAAAAGTAGCTCTCATAGTTAATGTTAACTTGCTATTTTCAGTCTATATGTTGAGTTTTCATAGGTTGTGCAAGAAAAACAATGTACATTACTTTATAATGCCACAAGATGTGGTAACTTGTTAAATACAACTGTGCCTTATTGTCATCATTTAATGTTGATGACACGTGTAAAAATGAGGGTATTTGGTAGTTTATTTTAAAATAGTTTGATGTATCTTTGCCCATTTATGTGTACTTAAAGGGTCTTTGCGGATGCAATCAGTACAGAAACAGAGAAGTCACTTAATGTATTTATTAAGCAGTTATATAAAACATGATTCACAAACGTTTTAAAGAAAGGCATGTAAAGAGATGTACAGAATATCAAAGCAAATTGTTAATTGAAAACAAAATAAATATAATTTGATTCATGCAATGTGTCCTAGCTTTATCATCTGCTAACAAGAACTTGAACCACAAAGTCAACTATCCTCCTAACTGTTAGTCATCGATGAATATACAATACACAACCTCTTGCTTTTTACAACTTTTAACAAACATAGTATGCTGTGGAGGACATTAAGTAAAGTTTTTCCTCATTATTGCGTTTTTCCTCATTACTTCCTCATCCCCTACGCGATCCGGCTTCTTCTCGTCAGCTCCTCGACCTGCTTCCCTTATTGTTTTTTCCAAGAAAGAAAGGTGAAAAAACGTATTCCGTTGTTCGGTTTCCTCACTGAACGATCGTGTGACATGCTATGGCAGTTGAACTGAACAACCATATCGACGTTTATTACAATCTCGACAGAAAATCCAAACACAGCCTCCAAAACATGCATTTAAATACAGCGGTATTGGGCGTGATCCTGTAAATATGGCGGCGGACCCATAATGCAACATGGCGTGACGTCAACTCCGCATTCCCTATTTAAACACAATAACAGTCAAATTGAAATAGCATCAAATCCATTTGCACTAACACAAGAAAAAATGCGATTTTTGCGGGTTTGCCGTTTAACAAATTAACAGGCTTAACAAAGCAATACTGTAGTATTACATTAGTGCGAGACGGTAATACCATGGTACCAACTACTGAATGGTTTAACTTACATTACTTAAATGTAACTTCACAGAATAGGTAGTACTAGTACGTTTATCGAATTTAGTGCACAAACTACGCACAACGTTGTAACAATAAAATGTGCGGTGCTCAGGATGATGTAATTCCCACGTTTTCGTCTGCCTTTATTGTCAGTCAATTAAACTGTAGCTGCTACATTAACGTTAACTTAGCTGAGATCAGTCTAACAGAGCTAAAGCTATCAGTCGCTGAACAACATACGTTAACTACAGTTTTGCATGAACTGCGTTAATGCCATTTAACAGTATTACTCAGATAACAGTTAGTATTATCTTTGTCTTTTGCGAGGAGATAAACCTGATACACGGTTCCATGATATAACTTTAGCCGAACGGCTAACGCTTTAGCATTAGCAACAGTTCATGTATAAAGCACCTGGCTGCTAGTTAAATAGTATTGACTAGTTTGACGTCCATACACAATAAACAGAATAAATGAGCTTGCATATTTTATCCCTCAATGTGGCGGAAAGCTATACACATTTATCTAGGAAGCGCTTTGACAGCATGTTACTGGACGAGCTAACAGTAATACTAATGAACACTTCAACACTAAGGGCCTGCCATGCTTCTAATTTAGCAACATAAGCACATCAACAAACAAAAACAGCGTTCAAATCATCGCTTACCCTAATGACAGGTTCTACCCTTCCTCTCCGTGGGCTTCTTTAACGGTGAGTCGCTCCTGTTCAGTTCCTGCAGGCAGGTGTATGTAAGTCTCTACTGTTCTGCCAGCATCATGTCAGCTACAGTAAGCCACTACTATGCAACATGACCCCTCAACTTCAACCTCCAACAGAGCAAAACTAGAAACGCGTCAAGCTACGACCTCTAGTGGCCACAACGGGAAATGTCAAACCTCTAAAACGCATTAAACGGAGGACTACTACTGGCCACAAGGAACGAAGTGGAGTGTACAGCAAAAACAAAAACATCTTCTTAAATCGAATTATGTAAAAAGTGAAGTAATTGTAGGATTGACCTCGTTGTATCATAATGTGAGAAACCTTGTCAGTTGTTGTCATTGTTTTCTGACGGGTGCATTTAAACAGTGGTTGTTTACACTGCATGAGGCTTCGGACAGTTTTTGATGGATGTAGCTTAACAGTTTAAGAAGAGGCTAGTACATATTATTATTGAAAATGTTATTGGAAATATTTTAAAAACGGTATTTCTTAAAACTTACCTATACCTTCCCTGGTGGTCTAGTGGTTAGGATTCGGCGCTCTCACCGCCGCGGCCCGGGTTCGATTCCCGGTCAGGGAACTAGTCTTTTAGAATTTTTTTTTGAAGTTCATCGGAGATATTTGATAATACAATGTCAATAAAACGTTGGAAATCAAAACACACAGAATAATTAAAAATAAGCATCTTTATCATAATTACATCCAAATTGTGTTGGACAGTGGAATGACCAAGTCCAAAAGTTTGAGGGACACATTAAAACAATTTTAACTGTGATATGAAAATATACAAACACCATCAAAAAGCGGCAACAGGTTATATTCTATGAAAAATCAATTTATTACAAAATAAACATTCTTCGTTTCTGTTTTGCGATGCATTGCCACAGAGTAATATGATGGATGATAACTGATAAAACTGTTACTGAAGTCAGTGTACACAACAGATCAGAGAACCTTGTCCTATCAGAGAACCTAATCTACAACACAGACCTGCAGGTAGGAATTACATTTAAGATATGGATTTAAGTTATGTTTGATCCTTATGGCTAGTATTAAAAATATAGGAAAGGGAACTGAACATGCAAAGCATATTTACAAAAAAAAAAAAAAAAACTGAAACAAAGATTTAAAAAAAATCTTTAAAAATTAGTTTTAAAACCCCAAATTATTCTAAGCACAACACTGAAATAGAAGGCGACACTGTCAAATTGCATGCTGGGGGAAACAAATAGACCAAAATATTAATTTCTAAATAGGTTTCATTTTTGCAAATCAGCATTCAGGATCTCAAAAATAAAACCCAGCGAAATTTTTTAAATATTGTGTACTGATATCTTGGCAACATCAACTGTAATGTAATGGCAGGCCACAGCCAGTCTTTTCTAAGACTGTCAAAATGCAATTTAGTGACTATGTATGCCAGGGATGGGCAACTTTGATCCTGGAGGGCTGCCCACTGTCCTACCTTTTTAAAAATGTGATATATTTAAAAAAACAAAACAATCCACATCAGTCGCTGTCAAATGTGAACTTTAGAAAATACTTTTTAAAATTTGAAAAAGCAGAATTTGCTGGAAAGTTGAGAAACCTTGTATAAAATAAAATAAAAACTACACAACTGTGAAGAGTGCGATGAAAATCAAGTCTTGTATACGATCTTCACCCTTGCTGTCCTTTTAAATAAGGCATTTTCTTCTCTTCACTTCATGATATCAACTGAAAAACAAGAAATTGACCCATAATAACAGCTTTGGATTGATTGACCAATCGATTATAAAATACTGGATTAACACTTTGGAGGTACTTACACTTTTAACTGTAGTCCGGATAAATTCCTTCCTGCTGGTCAGATCAAAGTCTGGATACTTGTCATAAACCTACAACAAAAAAGAAGTTCATAAATTATTTGGAAACTTTTCAGGTTGTCAAACTTTTAGGGCTGTAGTCAATCAAAACAATCCTTAGTCGACCAAACACCTGTCCTGCGCAACGATCAGTCGACTTGAGAACTATGTCCTAGGTCTATAGTGACAATCGCACACCAGACCATACTAAAGGCTACTACTACACACTGCAAAAAATATAACTGCCGACCTGAGGCGTTTTAAAACAAACACACACAGCCTAAAAAACAATCCTAATAATAATAGGCTGAAAAATAATTAGGCTAATTTCCAATGCGTAAGCGTGTGCAAAATAAATAAAACACAATCTATTAAAGGTGCTCTAAGCGATGTCACACGTTTTTTAGGCCAAAACATTTTGTGTCACATACAGCAAACATCTCCTCACTATGCGCTAGCTGCCTGTCCCCTAAACACACTGTAAAAAAAAACATGGTCTATGCAGACAACCCAGGCTCTACAAATGGCAACTAAAATAAACTGCCGCAACCCACTCCACGAAACATAACAAACTGTTCCAGCCAATAACTGACAAGAAGGCCCTGGGGGTGGGGTTTGGGAGGGTCAGTGCAGATGAGGAGGAGGGAGGGTCTATCTAGCCTCCGTTTTGTTTGAAAATACTTTAAAAATTCAAGACGTGACTTAATTTGGATTCGAAGACTAGAAGGCTGAAGGCTTTTTATTGAAGGATTATGTGGTTGCATGTAAATGTAGCCATTGTTGAAATCAATATTCTATTATACAGATATTTGTAAAACAAATTTCCATGACTTTTCCAAAACATTCTGGGTTTATTAATTTTTCCAAATCTTTTACAGGCCTGGAAATTGTTATTTGAAAAAAGTCCATGACTTTTCCAGGTCTCAGAATAAGCAATTTTGTCCCTGATAAATGCTTTGAAATAACATACTTGTTCGTGTAATCTGTTTCCATTGTAACTTCCTCCAGTTTGCATCTTTCAGGAGATCCTGGATCGCCTCCTTCAACTGGTCATCAGTTGGTGGTTTTTTAAGCATCTTGATCAATGGCTGATCATCATTGGAGCTTTCACTTTCATCTGGAAGAAAAAATACAGCATGTCAAACTCTGCACTTGGCAAAACCAACATGTCTAGTTGCAGTTTTGATATGATGCATGTCATTTTAATGCTAGACAAAAAAAAAAATGTTGGTATTGCATCTGGAAGAATTTGCTGCATTATTACCCTTGATCTTGCTTGCCATCTTTTTCCTTTGGTTGCTGCTGCTGTCAGCTTTCTTGGATTTAGGGACAGGCTTTGCTGAAGCTTTTCTCTTTGTCTGAGCTTTTCTTTTTGCCGCAGGCTTCTTGATTGTCTAGTGAAAAGTTGTCAATTATGATGTCAGTTTTAATGCAATTATCAAATAGGTATATAACTGCAAGAAAGGACCCAGTTGGAATAACTTAACACATTTCTAGAGGATCAGCAGATCTGTAAAATCTAAAGTGCTAGAAACATACTTGTTATAATGTCAAATTAAATTTTGCCATTTCTGACAGAGGCAGTTCAAAACTCTTCAGAAAGATATAGCAGGTTTCATAATCATCAAATTAAGCTTCAAATGAACTGTTAATCAGCGTTCCTGCTGAAACAGGCCTGATTTTAACAGAATACTAAAACTACAAGTTCACATGAGCTTGAATTTATTTTAATTGTTACAGAAATTTCTGAATTAAAAATTATTAGCAATAAGTGTTTGTGTCCAAACCTTTTTTACAGTCTTGTCTTCATGAACATCTTGGTCACTGTCATCTGATGTAGTCTGATCTGACTCTTGGTCAGATTTCTTTGTGGACTTCATGGTGGAAGATTTCTTCTTCTGAGGAGATTTCTGTTGATTCGCAGACAAAACACAAGCAAATGTGAACACAGCATGTCTGCCTATTGATGGTCTAAACAAAAAAATCTAAATGTGGAGAATTTGTTAAAACTTCTATTTTGCCTGATCTCTAACGGACTTGTACACAAACTGCACTGCAATCATAACCCAAATGTAATTTGTGCAAAACATTTGCAAAGTCTGTAAACAGGACATTATCACAGGCCAGAGATGGGACATGCTGAAGATGGAGGCAAAGAGTCATGACTGGTGCATCCCAACAAATAAGCTTCAATTTATTTTAACAATTTTAAAAGATATGTCACAGTGCAATTATTAGTATTAATTGTTTATGTCCAACCTTTTTTACAATCTTGTCTTCATGAACGTCTTGGTCACTGTCATCGGATGTAGTCTGATCTGACTTCTTGTCAGATTTCTTCGTAGACTTCATGGTGGAAGATTTCTTCTGAGGAGGAGATTTCTGTTGATTTGCAGACAAAACACAAGCAAATGTAAACACCGTATGATTGCATATAGATGGGCTGAACTATAAAACCATAAATGTGTAAAATTTCTGTTAAAATCTTTGTCATGTGTGTGTCACATTTCCATTGTCAACTGTCTAAAACTCAGAAAGGTTCTGAAGGTGTCAAATGTTATTTTGTTAATTCTTTCAGAGGGGATTCAAAACTTTTTGGAAAGATATAGCAATTTTTATTGTTTTCAAATTAGGCTTCAAACGAACAAATTGTTATTCAGCATTTTTGCTAACTTAAAGCATACCAAAACTACACAGCTCAAACAATTATAGATGCACCAGTCACCCATAAATTGAACCAGTTTTATTTTATTTTTTTGGACTTGTACACAAACTGCACTGCAATAACTGTCCAAAATGTAATTTATGGGGAATTATTGCAAAGACTGTATACAGGACATTATCACAGGCCAGAGACGGGACATGCTGAAGAGATGAAAACATAGAGGTGCCAGCAGAGGAAATGCTGTATCAGAGAACATAAGCTCACAATGCTTGAAATTTTGGAAGGAAAATATAAATATTGAATTTAGGGTGGAGATTTATATGAATGTATAACTGGGAACTGATTTTCTTCAGAAAAGAAAATGCCATCGAACCTTTTCCTCTTACCCCCATTTAATGCCTATTAAAGTTGTGTTTATAGGGACAACAAAATTTGACAATTTGAATCAGCCTTGAAAAGCCATGACTGGTGCATCCCTACAAATAAGCTTGCATTTATTAACAATTTTAAAATATATTTCAAAATGCATTTTTATATTACTAGTAATACGAGTTTGGGTCCAACCTTTTTTACAGTCTTGTCTTCATGAACGTCTCGGTCACTGTCATCTGATGTGGTCTCATCTGACTTTTGGTCTGATTTCTTTGTGGACTTCATAGTGGAAGATTTCTTCTTCTGTGGAAAATTCTGTTTATTTGCAGAGAAAACAAAAGCAAACACATTATGATTATCTATGGATTGCCTGAACAACATAAACATGGAGAATTTGTTCAAATCTTTGACCACACAAGTGTCCACTATAACACCCAGAAAAGCAAAAGAAACATTTCACTCACTTCTTCCTCGTCGCTGTCTTCTACAGGAGCTTGAAAATCTTTCACTTTATCAGATTTTTCTTCACTGTCTTTATTTCTTTGACTTGCATTGGCTGACTTCTCAGTGCTCTTACTGTTCTCTTTACTCTCTTCTTCATCATCATCATCATCGTCGTTGTCATCATCATCATCATCATCATCACTGCTGGAATCAGAGACAATGGGTTTGGACTTTCCACTTTCTACTTTTTTCTGTGGCTTTTTACTTTTGGATGAAGATTTTTCTCTTTTGGCATCTTTGGTCATCTTCTTTTTCTTCTTAAGGACAGGCTGCAGGGGATATAAACACAGTCATTGGCAAACAGCAAATGAAAAACTCATCAGACATTTATTTTCCAGCAGTACATTGGCATTAAATATGTTTTGTATTTGTTCAGAATGAAAGATCGCACCTTTCCTGAGTTGGTTGGCTGTACAAGAAATCTCATTATCCTCTCAGAAAGAACAATTTGCGTTCCACTCTCTCTCCAGATCAAGAGTCTGACAGATGGTTTTGAGCACACTCTTTGAAGCCTGACAGAAAGAAAGAAGTCATTACCACACCCACTTTAAACCAATCATAACTTAATTATCAGACTTAACGTCACATGGAATAAACTAAAGATGTTTTTTTCTTATGTGCTTGCACATTTATGTCACTTCACAAAACTGAAATATGAGGAAAAACGATATTGCCCTAAAATATATATATACAGTATTTTTATTTATCAGGTACATCGGACATGGCAAAAATAATCTCATTATTTCTGTTTTCATGCTTTTTACGATGGATGGATGGATATATAGCAGTCAATATACTTACTTTTTCAATTTCTCCACCTTTTTGTTGTAAAGGTCACTGTTCGGCCCAAAAGGAAATCCATTAAATAGCCGAAGATTTTTGCAGAGCTGATGCCTGTATGAACATTAATCAACATTATTAAGTTAAAATCAATCTGTAACAAGTTTCTCTTGACCATTTGTTTGTAAAGCGAGTTTTCAAACTAAACCTTACAGTTCCCGGTCGGTCGTATACAATGTTATGCAGAGGTTTGAGCAGAGGGACTTTAAGCTTTCCGATGGAGTGATTAATCCGTGCGATGTCTCCCAGTTTGTCACCTCTTCCTGTACTCTCAATCTTCAGCTTTTCTTTTGGTCTACACATTAAATCAAGTCTCTGGATGATTTTTTTCTCCCGTTTTCCTTCAAGAATTTCCGATTCGACTGAAAAGACAATTACAAAAGGACAATGCGGCAACTTTTGAGTGGCCAAGCTTCATTTAATTAAGGAGGAGATGACAATTAAATAAAAAACTTGATACAAAGTTATATTGCTTAACATTAATTGACATCATGAATAACATTTCTTGAAAGAACAGGTTTGGCATCTGTTTTGGTATTATTCAACTTACACAATTTGGATCTGGGTTTAGGTTTTTCATCCTGCCCTGCATCATCAGATGGACTCTTCTTCCTTTTCTTTTTCTTCTCCTCCTCCTCCTCCTCTTCTTTCATGCTGTTTTCCTCTTCTTCTTTTATTTTGTTTTCTTCCAGAAAAGGATCAGGAAGATCCTCTGTCTTGACAGCTACTTTGTCTTTACTCATGACTGGAATTATGTCAGTTGATTCATAGATTAGATAAAAGAGCGGCGTTGTAATCGTCAAATTCAACAGAATACAATAGTAGTAGTATTACCGATATAATTAACATACACAAACGACAGCTCTGTTCGACGACGCATATCACATCAATAACAGTGAGTGCACTGTTACTGCAGAACGAATTTGGCGCGTGTTTGTATCCCAGTTGTAAAAAGCAGACACACACGTTTAGCATGCTAGCAAGATTTAAATTTACTATCAAATGAAAGGTTAAACAGGTGAAAATGTAAGATATATATAAGCAAACGTGAGTGAAAATCAAACTTTTCCGTTTACATGACTTAAGTTGAAGCTTTTAGGCGGCGGGAGATTGATAGCACAGACTAGCTTATTTGTCCCGCCTACTTGCTCACCAAAACACAAATATATTCCCTTTTGCAATAACAAATCATGACGAGACCTGCCTTCGTGTTCGTAAAAACACAATTTAGAGAAAAACGTAGTTTATAAAACCTCAATAATACCCATGCGCTTATACTTCAATATATATACTCACTGTGTGTTCGTTGCTCCCTATTGGTGGTGATGCACCATATGTGCGTGCGCAGTAAACATGGCGTTTGAAACGAAAGGGCGGGCTATCACGTGACCAAGGGGATAAATTCGTATTAAAAGGACATGTCCCAAAAATAGGCCTACAATTCTTACATTTTTACCACACACCCATGTTTTTACAAATTCTTATGACTTTATTTCTTCTTTGGGTATTTAGGCTGAATGATAACTTCAGTCAATATTCACTTGAATTATGTGTAGGCCTACTTGAATTGTACACTCTAAAAAAAATGGTGCCAAATAGCACTAAAAGTGGTTCATTGGCTTGTAATCATAGGGGAACCACTTTAAGTGCACTATAGCACTTATCTTTGTCATATGGTGCTATGTAGAACCATAAGAGGTGCCATAGAGCACGTTAACCACCCCAGAGAACCACTGAAGAACCGCTGAAGAACCAAACTGGGCTTAGTGCTCTAATAGGCTATAGCACCATGACCACTGCAAAGAACCCCTGAAGAACCTTTTATTTAACATGTCTCTAATATGTTTGTAACATGAGGCTTAGTAAATTATATGTGTGTGGCATTAAAAAATGTTGGGAGTCTTGGGACCACTCTTTATAATGTATAATATTTCATTTAGGACCAGATTCAGATAAACGTTCAGATACAATATCTGGAAATTTAAATAGCCAATTTTCCATAAAATATATTTAAGTAATTGTGTTCTCTCAATGTAAAGAAAGGGAGTTGTATTTTTACATAAGTTTATACATCTGATTAATTTGGTGGAAGCAATATTTTTTACCAACACCAGGGGGCAACATGGTAAAAGCTATTTGTGTAATGTGAACTAGTAAAAATAGCATTTCAACAGTATTCAATACATTTGGTGCATGCAATATTTGTCACATAATCACATTGTATGTTACATTCAGTGGTGTAGTGCAGGGTATACGCAGGTATACGGAGTATACCCACTTCTTTTCAGTCGGCATTGCGTATACCCACATCTAAAATCCCCTCTGATGCGCATATCGTGAATAAAAAACTCTCAGTCGTCGTTCAACTTATATATACTCTAATTTTTTTACTGCAATATTCTCCCATCGCGACGATAACGGTCCGTGTACTTTGCTGTCAACGGATTTTCGTTTTGAAAGAGAAAAAAAATAAGAAAAACGGCCCATTTCTTACCAGTAGCCTAAACAGGAAAACAAAAAACGGAAAACAACCCATTTTTCGTTCTGATATTAAAAAACGGAAAACGAAAAATAATCTCGTTATCCGATTGTCCTTGATCTGTTTATAAGAAAATCGGAAATCAAAATACGACCCATAAATCGTAATTCTTTGCTGCGTCCGTATGGTCAAAACAAAAGTGTCAGGTAAATGACGTCTTGGGATGAGAACGGGCTGGTTTGAGCCTGCGCAGTACTCTATACATCAGGAAGTGAGTGCTTATAATAATTCCTAAACGCCCTAAAAGTATACTCTTTTTGGAAGAAAAAGTACATACTTTTGAGTGTGTAATAAAAGAGTAGGCAAGCTTTGGGACGTAGCCTACTTCGACATCTTTAACGGACAGATCTGTCGCGTGTATCCTATCGCCGTAACTGATAGGGTTGCCACCTATGTCTGATAAAAAACCGGGACATATCAATGACGGGGGGGGGGGGCATGACTTGGCAAGACAGGTCTATTTAAAAACATTAAACTAGACATAACATAGGCTAATGTGTTTGATATGGGATTAAAATGATGGGCAGTGTATGTGATATAAACTAATGATTAATTATGTCAATATTCGTTTGTTCCAGATGAGCGAAAAACGCATTTCTGAAGATTCCTCTGCTCCCTCATTCCATTCAGGGTCGCACGCTCAACCCTGCTTCCGACTTAGTTTTTTTCTATTCGACTATTAGTTGTTTATTTAAGCCATTAGTGGACAAATCGCCCCTTTATTGATTTAATAACTTAAATAGGCCATACAGGATAATGATAAAGCCACACTCAAGCGCACAAGCTGGCAAAATTGAAAGTGTAAAAAATAGCAAGGAGGCATTTAATTGTTCTTTAACAAACTGATGTTTTCTGCGTCGCTGTAAAGATGAAGATGCGATGCGGTCTCATGACAGGTGGGGCGCGCCAACGGGAGGAACTTTCCCCACACTTCGAGCGGCGACTACCATCTATAGTTAGGGGGCCCCCTAGTGGCGGCGGGGACCTAAGCAGCCGCTTAGTTAGCTTATAGGGAGAGCCTGTACACGAGCCACAGGGAGAGCCTATTCAGTTTTGAACATACGTATTCACGCAGCCTCTCGAAAAACCGGGACATTCAGTGTCCCGGGAGAGTGCTTAAATTTCCCGGGACAGGTTAATAAAAAGAAGGACAATCCAGGTAAAACCGGGACAGGTGGCAACCCTAGTAACTGACCTGTCAATCATCTCGTCACAGTTAAAATCCTCCATTCAATCTAATTAAATTTCTTTCCGTTTCGGAGAGAAATGTTGTCGCACGTTCACCTGCCAGTAGTGGGTCTTTCATGCGGAGACTTTCCGAAGGTGTTTGCCATTTGAATGTAATGATGTAGGCTATTTAAAAGTTAAAGGTATAGGGCTGGGCGACATATCGCATCACATTGTTATGCGCATCTCGTCGGTAAAGCTGGTACCTTGATTAGTAGTACGCTAAATCTATTTAACCTGCTTTCATATGGAGCGGCATTTACCACAAAGACCCATAGTTAACTGACAAGCTTGTCAGTCTAATACGGCTCTTTGTACACAGCAAAAACTGTTAAATGAACACTCTTGGGAGTATATGAGTCCACACTCAAATCCACAATGTGTCTGTGTAAAATGCACGCACACACGACTTGTTAAAATAGCTACATGTTGTGAATAAATAACAATGAATTGTTGTTGTACCAGCAATATTTCCAAGTTTTGTTTTTCACTGTAGAAATTTCAAATGTCATGATTTGCCAAATGCAAAGGCCTACCGGCACCTTTTCCCCACTTCAAGCACTGTACAGTAGCTATGTACTTTTTCTTCACAAAAAGAGTAGCCTACATAGGCTACTTATGGCGTAGCATAAGTAGGCGAATTGGGACGCAGCAAAGGATTACGATTTATGGGTCGTATTTTGGTCTGTGTAACGCTTCACAATTAAATTTTCGGACCATAAAATGCAAATTAAAAAAATTAAAAATGGAAACCAGACATTCATTTTTCTTGTTTTTCCAGTTACATTATCAATGTAGTTGCCTTTTTCTCCCTTTTTTCAATTTTACTTGTGCTAAATTGTGACTTCAGAAACAAACATTTGAATTAATGAAATCTAACTGATTTTTTTAATTTTCGTCTTGTTTTTTCGTCCAAAAACTGCTATGTTGTTTTTTGTCTAAAACCTACTTTTGCGAACTAGTCCCTGTTTTTTTGCCCAATCGGACCAAACTCAGTCTAGGCCTATTCTCTGGACTCTCTAGATAAATAATTATCGAAAAAAAGTTGAAATTTTGCATTTGGTTGGCTACAACAGGGTCATTTAGAATGTGGTCCCTGGCAAAAATACAGCCAAAAGCCAATAAATCCCCCCCCCAAAAAAAGTCACAACTTCACAAAAATCGATGAGCATGTGTCCTAACATGGTTAGGAAGCATGCAAAGTTTCGTGAGGATCGGATCATAGGTGGCGCTATAATCGTCAAAAAGGTCTCTCATTATTAAGTTTTCAAGCACGAAGTGCTGAAAACCTATTGTATTTGCTAGAAAGAAAAAAAATCTAAAAGTACTAAATTGCACATAACTCCTAGACCGTTTGAGCTAGAATCACGATTTTTGCATCACTGTGATCCCTGGCTCAAGCCGAACAAGATGTATATCTTCGATTTCCGCCATGGGGACCATGGCGCCCGCTCTACAGCTTTTTAGTGTCCTCCAGCTAAGTCCGGACAGACGGACTTTCGTCCTTCGAACCATCACATAAAAAAAACAAACAAAAAACGCATTCAGTTAAGCCTGGTTCACACGGGACAATTTTAAAATTGTCGGCCGATTTTCCAAACCTGAGAGACCCCACACACGGCGATAAAAAATCACGGGTCTAACAGTTTTGGTCGTTCAGTGTGTGGTGCGCAGCCACAAGGCAAAATCAACACATCACACACGAACCAATTCTGACTCCCAAGCATTCCCCGTGTCAGACGGAAAATCTCACAAAATCCCTCGAGATAAAACGTGACTTCAGGAATAAACAATCATGGCGGACGAAGAGGATGCAGTGGCGATAGTGTTTAGTTTGTTTTTAACGGAAAAAAACCATCCACCGGACATTCTGGTGAGCCATACCGCCGGGCGCCGGCTGTTTGATTTTGTTTACCGCCAGTGCTTCCTCTACGCCTCGTCACCTCGCTTTCTGATTGGCTACACGCCACAGTTCACAGGCTGGATGCTCGTTCGTTCCCGGGGGACACCACACACGAGGAGAAATCGGGCCAAAACAATCCAACATGTTGGATATCCCCGATTTGAGATCAGAGCGGTCCCAGCATCCTTCCGAGCAGACGAGAGCAGTCTTAACACACCACACACGGCAGGAATATCTGATCAGATTATTTTACGATAATCGGAGCATCCTTAAGATTGTCGGGAGGGGTGAATCGGGGCTAAAATCGGGCTAATAATCCTGCCGTGTGAACCAGCCTTAACAAAAGCTAGTGACGAAAGTGGCACCTTTCAGCGCACAAGGCGAACCTCTTTACCATCCATTGGTCCCCAGTGGACCATGGCAGCACACAAGGCAACACGAAAGTGCCACTCCTCCACATGGCATGGCAGCGTATTTGTTTTCATTTCATAATTTTGAATCTTCCATGTCATAATTTTGACTTTTTATATCATCGTTTTCTGTCTTTTTTTCTTGTAATTAATTTGCTTCATTCTTACAGAGTTGTGCTCTGTTCGTTTTTTTGAGGGATTTTATGTGATTTTGCATTTTGCCCTTTGATTTTGCCTTATTGTTATTGTGTTTTCTTGCATTAATGAAAAAAGAAACAAGCTTTTTTTATTTATTTTTTTATTGCAGAAAGACATAACAGGAGGAGACTAACACAAAGAAAAATATATTAAAATAGTCGACAGAGAGAAACATAGTTTCAGAATTTTCATTGTAATTTTGAATGATTTTAAACTCATTTGAAACTTAAAATGTATATTACAATTGGCAATTCAATTATTTTCATTTTAAAATATAAAGAACTTGTAAGCCTAAAAAGTATTTTTAAAGTATTTCTGTAAAAGGCTAGGGACAGAAAAATGAACA
>JAQIUQ010006549.1:217500-220289 GCA_030378365.1 Hybognathus amarus
TGGATGGATGGATGGATGGATGGATGGATGGATGGATGGATGGATGGATGGATGGATGGATGGATGGATGGATGGATGGATGGATGGATGGATGGATGGATGGATGGATGGATGGATGGATGGATGGATGGATGGATGGATGGATGGATGGATGGATGGATGGATGGATGGATGGATGGATGGATGGATGGATGGATGGATGGATGGATGGATGGATGGATGGATGGATGTTTTTATTTAATTTTTAAAAAAAAAAATTTTTTGACCTCCGGCCTCCAGTCCTCCGGCCTCCAGTCCTCCGGCCTCCAGTCCTCCGGCCTCCAGTCCTCCGGCCTCCAGTCCTCCGGCCTCCAGTCCTCCGAAACAAAATATCTTATTTCCGTCCGTCACATTAAAAGAAGACCTAAAAAGAAGACCTAAAAAGAAGACTAAAGTCATAATGTGTTGGTTTTTAAAGAATGAATCTAAAGCACTGAGGCTACACAGAGATCCTGCTTGAGCAGGAACCATCAGAACATTTCCCTCCGCAGGAACAGCTGGAGAAAACTGCAGAGATGCCTGGAACAAGGACCAACACGCTGTAGGACACACACACACACACCAGCATTCCCAAATTGAAAAATAGCCACATCATACAGTACATGGTTCTGGAAACACATATCAGTGTCAAACGGCACATTAGCAGCAACTAAATTCTTACCGGGAAGAACGCTGTAGACCAGAATCTGCACTGCTGGAGCCATATTGACGCTGACAGACAACTGGAACGGACAAACTGGGAAACATCAGAACAAAATAAAGTACTGAACAACCACAAGACAAGAAAATAAAGCATCATTCACTTGCCACAGGACTCAAATTTGGGATCCATGGAGACAACTCTGAAATTAACTGCAAAGACACCAACAAACTCACATATATTGCATAATGCATTTGAAGATGATAGCTTCAACCAAGGGTCATTCACAGCTCACCTGTTTGTCCTGGATTGTAAATAAGTTTGTCTGTTTGGATGAAGGTCAAAGGTAACGGCTGAACATGATTTTGCTCTCTTCAGTCGCTCTGAAGACCTTCCCTTGAACAAAGAGGAAGATTTATAAATTAGAACCACAGCAGGTTATAAATGAGTTTTCTATGTCATATATCAAAACGCTGAAAATATTTAGAGGCTCTGTTCACCACAGACCTTATTTCAGGCGATTTAGCAAAAACCCATTCAAAAACCCCATAGGCTTTATAGAGCGAGGGAACCGTAATGCTAAAATGCTAGCTCACTTCCGCGTTTTGGCCTACAGAGTGACGTCGTAACTTCGGCACTCTATAGGGCTTTAGAATTAGAAAACAAACTAAATTAACTTAAAATCATACATACCCCAGGAGATTTGCAGCACTTAACTACACATCTTCTTCACTCACCTCATGAGAATATGCAGCCCCGTAGGAAACAAACTGAAAACATACAATTTCAGCAACAAGCAATTCAGTCTCCCGTTAACCAAGAAAACTCTTTAAAATATGGAAACTTACCTGGCAGCTATCGCAAGGGCCAGTGCACACCAGAGAGAAAACCAGAGAATGTATTCAACTCTCCTGCCACCCACAAACATGCTAATGTACACATCTCAATCAAACCCAACACTATTACCATTACTCACCACCTTGAGTTTACAATGAGCAGGACCCACTGTGACGCATACCTGGCAAAACAAACCACTCACATTTTTATACTCCGTGACACCAGCCCCCAAAAGTGATTAACCTGTCCTGAGGTTTTTTTTTACATCTCACACAACAATATAACGATGTCTTTATAGGCTACATTAGAATAATAATGTTTCATAAATCTAGATATAGAATAAAGAGGGTTATCTAACGTTAGCCTATCCTGCTATACATAGTTCCCTCAGGCGAATTAATGTCACGTGACCTCCCCGGAGACGCCATATTATTTTGAGGGCAAAACCGCTGTGTTTACCATAGGTTTTTACAAAGTTTTATCAGAGAGAATGTCGTTTTACAAACAAATATTTATTTTTGTTTATATTATTATGCAAATCATGAAAAGACAAAGTGAATATATATTATAAAGAGACTATTAAAAAAAGACAGAGAGAAAATTTCATTCATAAATGGTGTGGATCCGTATGCAGTAACGAAGGAAGCACTGAGCAATGATTATGCAGCTTTGCTTCAGATACAGTATTTTCATGTGTAGCATTATCTGGTATTGGTGAGGAGTTTTTACACATTGTGAGCAATTCCGAGTCTGGAAATCACTGGAGGCGTCACTATCAGATTGACGTGGTGTTGGTTCGGTGATGTTCTGCTCAGTGCAATCAATGGAAAAGTAACTATAATAGCGAAGAGGCATGATGCTAATCAAAAGCCATAGTCTGCACAACTTAATTCATGTTCCCCTTAAAACAGTCACCGGTGCTTTCTGTGAATCGATATGCATGTACTTGCGGGCGTCATGGTTTGGTGCATGAATATAAAATAATAACTTGCGTGCAATTTAATTAATGTAATGCGTGAACTACATTATACGCGGGTATAGGGACATAATCTGAGATCGCGAATGCTAGAAATGTGAGATCAAACAGTGGAAACAAGGTTGTTTTGTGTTTTTAATACCTCGTCATTTTGTTTTCATACAGGACATTTTTCAAACTGCAATGTGTTAACTTGTACATGTTTACACTCACATTAAAGCACAACATTGTGCTTTTGTCAAACAAATTCTTGCGTGTTTTGAGTGAAGCAATACGTAACTGAACGAAGTACATTGA